>CM022756.1:33434323-33579323 GCA_012411365.1 Ameiurus melas | reverse complement strand
CCACTATATGGCCAAAAGTATTTAGATACCTGATCATACTGTAATACCCGTAAGTTCTTGCTGAACATCCCATTCCAACGTTGAGTTCTTCAACACCAAACTTGGCAGAACATCTCTTTGTGGACCTTGTTTTGTGCACATGCATTATCACATGGTGGGCGGCTGTGGCTCGGGTTGTCCACTAATTGTAGGGTTGGCGGTTCGATTCCCAGCCCACGTGACTCCACATACTGAAGTGTCCTTTGGTAAGTCACTGAACCCCAAGTTGCTCATGATGGCAAGTTAGCACCTTGCATGGAAGCTCTGCTACCACTGGTGTGTGTGTGTGCGTGTGTGTGTGTGTGTGTGTGTGTGTGTGTGTGAATGGGTGAATGAGACACAGTGTAAAGCGCTATATAAGTGCAGACCATTCACCACTGTCTAGAACACTTTAGTTCCAGTGAAGGGATATCTTAAATCTATATACAAAGACAGTCTAGATCAGTGGATCTCAAACTGGGGGGTTTACAGAAAATAATGATAAGTTCATAAAGCTTAAACACATGTTCACTAACACAGTCAGAAATATACCTCAGTGACCTCTATTAGTGAGAAGTGAAACATTTAGTTTCCGTTTTAGATCTGGAAAAAATTTAAACAGAATAACCATACAAATTCTAATGTCGAGAGTTTTCTAGAACATCGTTGAACATGATAGGGATGTAATTGTCACAAAAGCCCAATATCATTCTGGAGGACAGAATGGTCTTCACCCATGCAGTCCAGATAGGACACCCACAATGTAGTAGTAAAGGAATGTACCCAAAAAAAACAATGGAGAACTTAAAATTCTTGAGACTGACTTAAATCACAGCAAGGCCTATCAGATTAGGGGACACATGATACATGACAGCATTTCATACACAAGCCAATAAATGCATTATAATGTGTAAAGTTGTACGTTCTACTCTTGGACAAAATTAAATAAACATTACAGTACTGTAATATCAATGCTGTTTATATGATTATAGAGTCAGGGTCTTACTCTGTAGCCATAACTTAGGTTTTGACTCCAGGGAAGGTCAAAATCCTCCATGATCCATGATGATAACCCCTTGCCTGATTCACAGAATGTGCCGTTTCCTGGTGTTCTTATGAGGTTAGACACACCAAAGCTAAATATTAATTATGCCAGCTATTTAAACAGTAATGTTTTGAAATTTCGTCAAGTGGTTGGATAATCCATATAAGCAAGTTATTCCAACATCTGTTGCAGTACTAAGATGCAGAAGATTCATTTTATCTGATAAATATCAATCTTTGGCAGTGCCATCGGGCTGTTTGGAGTCATTGTATCCATTTTGCAGGTGGGTAATTCTTCCCACTTAATGTATCGTCATGCGAGAGTATTATATCGCATAATGAGAATGACACCGAGAGTGTTTTCACACCTGCCTTGTTTGGAGCGTTTGTTTCGGAACCATGGTGCGTTTTCTCACTAGGTTCGAAATTTCTATTCAACACAGCAGCAAAATGAACTAAAAATAAAACCAATACAAAAAGAAGCACTCAATCATTACATAGCAGCAAAGATTTCATGACATTTTTCATTGGTAATATTGAAAATATTAGATGTGATATTCAGGCTTTTAAATTAAAACCAGGCAGTATTATAGCTAACCCTATAGATGATAATATAGCAATATCAGATCAACGTTTAGAACGTTTTACTCTTCTTAGAGAGACCGAACTAGCTTCATTAATTTCTTCAGCCAATTCATCAACTTGCATACTAGATCCTGTACCTATGTTTCTTTAAACAGATTTGTCCTGGAGTAATTACCGGTTTAATATCAGACAATATTTTCCCGGACCGGCCTTTAAGGTGTGGCGGATAAATACAACAAAATAAAATGATAGGACCGGCATAAAAACTGGGGTATTTTTAAAATCTAATAATAAACGTAAATCCAATGTGAAATCGCAACTTTATTAGCAGCGTCCTCGTAACATCCTCTCTCCCCCCTAACGCTCTCTGGTCTCTATGGTAACGTTTCAACGTATCACGTGACCGAGACGAGCGTCTTGACATGCGTCAAGAGTGAGTCGTAGAAGGATGTAACGGAGAGAATCCGCTCATTTTTCAAATCCAGATCATAAATAAAACCGAAATAATGTAAGTTGTTTATTCTTTCTGTGCGGCCCGGTACCAAATGACCCACGGACCGGGGGTTGGGGATCGCTGCTATAGATCACACTATTCTCCTTGATAGATTAGAAAATGTTGTTGGCATTAAGGCAACAGTCCTCTCCTGGCTCAGGTCTTATTTGACCGATCGTTATCAATTTGTAGATATAATTGGAGACATCTTTACACATACCAAGATTAAATTTGATGTTCCACAAGGTTCTGTTTTAGGCCCACTGCTTTTTACTTTATATATGCTACCTCTAGGTCAAATTATTCGTAAACATGGAATCCACTGTTATGCTGATGATACACAGTTGTATGTTTCAGCAAAGCCAGAGGACAGACAGCAGCTTAGTAAAGTTGAGGATTGTGTTAAGGACATTAGACGTTGGATGCTAACTAACTTACTTTTACTTAATTCTGATAAGACAGAAATACTTTTATTAGGACCATGTACAGCTAGAAGTAACCTTTCTTATCTCAGTTACTCTGGATGGACTTTCTGTTTCAACATGTACAGCAGTTAAAGACGTTGGAGTGATTATTGACTCCAGTCTATCATTTGATGATCATGTAGATAATATTACTAGGATAGCCTTCTTTCATCTCAGAAATATTTCTATGATAACAAATATATTGTCACTACATGATTAAATATTAGTTCGTGGTTTCGTCACATCTAGACTAGATTATTGTAAAAGCTTACTGTCTGGATGTTCCAGTAGGAATATAAATAAGCTCCAGTTTGTCCAGAATGCAGCTGCTAGAGTCCTAACTAGAACCAAAAGATACGACCACATCACCCCGATCTTATCCACACTGCATTGGCTTCCAGTGAAATCTCGCATTGATTATAAAATACTATTATTAACCTATAAAGCACTAAAAGGTCTCACGCCACAATATCTAAGTGACCTTTTGGTTTTCTATGATCCTCCACGCCTACTTAGATCAAAAGATGCAGGCTATTTGACGGTACCTCGAATAGTGAAGGCTACAGCAGGGGGAAGAGCCTTCGCTTATAGAGCCCCAGTGTTATGGAACAGTCTTTCTATTAGTGTTCGGGACTCAGACACAGTCTCAGTGTTTAAGTCTAGGCTTAAAACGTATTGGTTTACTCAAGCCTACCCTGACTAGACTTTCTGTTACACTAAGCACAGTCCTAATAATCTTTTCTCTCCCTCTCTCCTGTCGAGCCACACACGATTTTATGGAGATACTAGAGATCCTGATCCGTTTCGGATGTCCTGCCTCTGGATGGAGCTCTCATCTACTCCAATTCCAGATTGCTGGGACTACGGCTGCTTCTAAGGCCAAACAGACTTCATATAAAACCATAATGAAATTTTTCACACTATCTGTTGTTACCCAGATGAGGATGGGTTCCCTTCTGAGTCTGGTTCCTCTCAAGGTTTCTTCCTCTTCACATCTTAAGGAGTTTTTCCTCGCCACCGTCTCGCTCAATAGGGATCAATTCACACTTCTTATATCTGTATACCATCCATCCATCCATCTTCAACCGCTTATTCCTGCGTCAGGGTCGCAGGGAACCTGGAGCCTATCCCAGGGAGCATCGGGCACAAGGCGAGGGTACACCCTGGACAGGGTGCCAGTCCATCGCAGGGCACAATCACATACACAATCACACACCCATTCATAAACTACGGACACTTTAGACACGCCAATCAACCTACCATGCATGTCTTTGGACTGGTATACCGTGTGTACATATTTCTGTATATTTCTGCTTTGAGACAATGTCTATTGTAAAAATAAAATAAAATAGAATTTCTAATGCAGTGATGTAACTGAGTGAATACTAGTGAATACTTAGAGAATTTACTCTGAGAGTAGCCTGTACTTTATGTACACCACGTTAGTAGAAAGTAGTAGAGAGCTTTGTCCTACTATACAATTAAAATCCACATACAGTAGGACAAGACTGCATTCTCCAAGGCCTTGTTGCAATAAATTAAAGTAACAATATTACGGTACCAGGTGAGATATGAATGCCTACCAGTGCTCAAGGTGACAAAAATCAACGTGTTTTATTGTAATTATAAAATCAGGATAACAGATTCAATATAAACGTGTGTGTGTATAACATATTTACAACCAAGAAACTCTTCCCACACTTGGAGCACAAGAACGACTTCTCTCATGTGTGAATGCGCTGGTGTCGTTTAAGACTACTCCCTTCACAAAAACTCTTCTCACATTGGGAGCACGGATACGGCTTCTCTCCTGTGTGAATGCGCTGGTGTCGTTTAAGACTGCTCCCTTCACCAAAACTCTTCTCACATTGGGAGCACGGATACGGCTTCTCTCATGTGTGAATGCGCTGGTGTGTTTGGAGATGACTGTGTTGTGTAAAACCACTCCCACATTGTGAACACTGATACGGCTTCTCTCCGGTGTGAATGCGCTGGTGTTTTTGCAGACTGCTTTGATGAGCAAAACTCTTCTCACATTCGGGGCAGTGATACGGCTTCTCTTCTGTGTGAATGCGAAGATGTTTTCTGAGAGAACTGTGTCGTGTAAAACCACTCCCACATTGTGAACACTGATACGGCTTCTCTCCCGTGTGAATGCGAAGGTGTGTTTGGAGATGACTGTGTTGTGTAAAACCACTCCCACATTGTGAGCACTGATATGGTTTCTCTCCTGTGTGAATGCGAAGGTGTCGTTTAAGACTGCTCCCTTCACGAAAACTCTTCTCACATTGGGAGCACGGATACGGCTTCTCTCCTGTGTGAATGCGCTGGTGTGTTTGCAGATTGCTTTGATGAGCAAAACTCTTCTCACATTCGGGGCAGTGATACGGCTTCTCTTCTGTGTGAATGCGAAGATGTTTTCTGAGAGAACTGTGTTGTGTAAAACCACTCCCACATTGTGAACACTGATACGGCTTCTCTTCCGTGTGAATGCGCTGGTGTGTTTGGAGATGACTGTGTTGTGTAAAACCACTCCCACATTGTGAGCACTGATATGGTTTCTCTCCTGTGTGAATGCGAAGATGTTTTTTAAGAGTACTCTTGTCACTAAAACTGTTCCCACATTCGGGGCAGTGATACGGCTTCTCTCCTGTGTGAATGCGAAGATGTCTTCTGAGAGAACTGTGTCGTGTAAAACCACTCCCACATAGTGAACACGGATACGGCTTCTCTCCTGTGTGAATGCGAAGGTGTGTTTGGAGATGACTGTGTCGTGTAAAACCACTCTCACATTGTGAGCACGGATACGGCTTCTCTCCTGTGTGAATGCGCTGGTGTCGTTTAAGACTGCTCCTTTCACCAAAACTCTTCTCACATTCGGGGCAGTGATACGGCTTCTCTTCTGTGTGAATGCGAAGATGTTTTCTGAGAGAACTGTGTCGTGTAAAACCACTCCCACATTGGGAGCAGTGATACGGCTTCTCTCCCGTGTGAATGCGAAGATGTCTTCGGAGATTACTTTGCTGTGTAAAACCACTCCCACATTGTGAACACTGATACGGCTTCTCTCCCGTGCGAGCGCTCTGGTGTCGCTTGAGAACATTTTCCTGAGAAACACTCTTTCCACGCTGAGCTGTAGGGATTTTTATCCTTTCACTTCGTTGTGAGTACATTTCTCTGGGTTCTTAGCGCAGGAGTACGATGAGAAATTATTCTCTAGAAGAGAAGGAAAAAAGAAGAACTGAAATTGGATATTTAAAATAAATTGCCTGTTTCATTATATTTTATTAGAAATGAATACTTTTTCATATTTGGAAAAGAATTGGGGAAACCAATACAGCAGCAGCACAGACAATGAAAATAATATAGAAATAAAAAAGCAGCAGCAGGAATCGGGACACTTGAAACATGGGTTACAAAATCATGTGTTGGTTTCCCCATTTTCCCAATTTAGATCACTGACTGTCCGCCTCATTTTTTGCCCTTTGAACATCTTCTTCTTATTATCATTAGAATCGCCCAAGTAAAGAGTAGTCTGCATTTAAGTACTTGCATCTCTGCTACATAGCTGCTAGTCAGTTTTCTATGCTTATGTGTGATCGAGCCAGGAGCTGGGTCAGACAGCATTAGCACCAAAGATAGAGCATGAAGCATAAAGCAGAGGCAAGACACAAATTGGAAGGGAGAGTCTTTGAACTTCCTCCGCTGAAATAAACTCCTTCTTAACACCGTTATATGTAATACGAAGCCGAGCTGGGTGAAGTTTTCCATAGCGAGCGCACTCAATACCACGAAGTGACGCCGAACCTCGTTAAACGTGGCCCGGGCTATCTTGGCTGTGTAGTCAGGAAAAACTGAGATGGTCAAATCCCTCACTTCAATGCGCTGGAGCTGTCTCGCACGGCGTAAAATATCAACACAGTCACTGTGATAGTGGAATCTGCACACAACAGCTCGTAGTCCTTCACCAGGCTTGGGCTTGGGTTTCGGCTGAAGGGTCCAGTAGGACCGGTCCAGAACCGGCTCCTTCTCCAGACCAAACGCCTCTTTTAACAAGGCCGCTACAGCAGCGGTTGTACAGGTGTCAGCGCCCTCTGGAACTCTGACTATCCTCACGTTATTGCGCCGTGACCTCGACTCCAAATCCTCACATTTATTCTCTAATGGAGTCACGGTCGCAGTGAGAGACTCGATAGTAGTCTTCATGTGAACTATATCATCGGTGCAACCGGAGAGAGCGTGGCCCATTTCCCTCACAGTACCTTTCAGTGTTGATATGGTGGCATCGGTAGTGACTTTATCATTAACCTGCTGTGTTTTCATGGCCTGCAGGTCAAGCTGGATAGTAGACAGCGCTTTCCTGAGAGTCTCCTGAAGATTCTCCTGGAGCTCCTTTTTAAAAATATCGGCGATGTCCTTCCTCTGTAAAGCCAGTAGCTCAAGCCTGAGTGCGGCGAAGTCAGGGTCACCGCTCGGCGATGTGGATGCGGGTTCACGAGGAGGAGACGCGCTCGCGGTGCGCTCTCTAGGCCTCAGTTTTGTCTGAATGCTACCACCAGTTTTCAAGTTCTTCCCAAACATTTTAACGTTAAAAGTACAAATAAGGAGGGAAGTAAGAATAAGTCAAAAAATATTATATGACCAAAAAGTGCTAATTAATTACAATTTTAATCGAGATCAGCAGGAGACTCAAACTTCGCGTCTTACTCCATCGATACACTGAATTCGATCTTAAAAAAAAAGAAGCAGCACTTCAACGGCGGTGATTTAGGCAGACGGGAGTTCGTGAACCCGAAAGCACGTGAAACCGGCAGTCAGATTCCGCTCAGCACTCGGAGTTATTTACAGACGGTAACATCCGACCGTTTAAGCATACTGGTTCTCCACAAAAGTATTAAAGACAGGATCTCAAACCCGTGATGTGCCTCCGAACCCTCAAAGCTCCGCTCCATGGCAGAATATTCCCGAAGCGTTCACCAGCCTCCTGAATCAATATCCACAAGGTTATAATCCTCAGTAAGAGCATTAGCATGGTCCCTGGCAAACGCACACCATCAGTTCCGCCATTCCCACCTGGCTCTCACTTCCACCTCCCGCTTCCTCTCACCTAGTCACCTGCTCTTTTGACTGCTTCCGAAGACCACACCCTTCTCTTCATCTTTTTTTTTTTCTTCCGTTAATTAAAACGCCGCGTCACTGTGCAGCTATCCGTTACACTCTCTCCCCGCTTCGGGAACTCAACCCTTGCCATCCCCTTGGTGGCCAAAGAAATCGTCGTCTTCTGAGGAGTCTAAAAAAGATTTCCAGAATTTTTAGTGTTTCTTTTCTGTCCGTTTCTTCCGCTGTAGGGTAGCGAGGTTTTAAATTGCACACGTGAACATTCCGAACATCTTCTCCAGTTCTTCAAGCGTGTCAGCAGGTCGGATGTAAGCTCACCTCTAAATAAAGATTTATTTTTATTTCATTTTTTACGGGAATACGGAATCTCTTGCATATGAAACTGCGCGTACGAAACGAAACATCCGGAGCTAAGCACGCGCGTGCACAGATATCGTCCCTAAACCACGTGGGATTTCATTGTATAGGTGAGATCTTGCTAAGCTGTGATGTAGAGAGGAGATTCTTCTTCTGAGGAAAATCGAACATGTTAAAGTTCAAGCCTCAAGGTTTACTTCTTCCTGTGGACCTTTTTCTTTTTCCACCCGTTTCCCCCACACAAATGTTAGCTTTCTAGAGAACATGCTCCTGAACAGATTCGTTTAGTTTAGCACAGCATGAATTTTAGCTAACAGGAGCTTAAAGTGGACACTTCGTCTTTAACTCACAGCATTTTGTCTGAAGTTGGAAAGATCTGATTTTTTGAGGGGGATGCTTTTGACAGATTAACTCTAGTTTGCTGCTGGCTGAAGTTCAGTCGGTTAGTTCCACAAGATGGCGCTGTCGGTCTTACCACAGGGACTACGAGCGCGCGCGGTACTGCTGCGGCTCAGAGAAGTGTTTTATGTGACTTGTTAAGAAGTTATTTGTGATCAGAATGAGCGTTTTAAGCGTTCACACCTCTTCTTAGTCCGTTTTCTATGCTTATGTGTGATAGAGCCAGGAGCTGGGTCAGACAGCATTAGCGCCAAAGATAAAGTAAGAAGCATGAAGCAGAGGCCAGACACAAATTGGAAGCGCGAGTCTTGATCCAAACATGTATAAGATGGCGCTGTGTGTCTTACATCAGGATCTTATTACAGAATTAACCTCAGAAAAGACTGAATTTACCTTCTGTTACGAGCTGCTGCGGATCTGCTCCGTTCCTTCTGGCCGCTTTCGCGCGCGCAGTCTTCATCGTACATTAATCAGCGCACCTTTTTTTTAAATGAACCAATCACAATGCAGCATGTGTGATGGACAGCGCTCTTGTCCAATGAAATGTCCGAATGCCGAGTCACGGATCTTTTTGTGGCAATTTGTGCGACCCCTGAGAGGACACGTGGATGAACTTTTAGTGGATTATTTTTTACCACATTTATCAATGTCAAGGAGCACTGAAGCTGTTCTAGCAGCATCTGGTGGCCTAACACCTCACTGAGACACTTTAAGCTGGTTTTTCCTTACCTGCGTGAAGTTGCCCCCCCCCCCCAACGCAAAACGTCAGCAAAATAGTCTCAATCGTTTGTGCTTCGTTTGTGCTGCTTTCGTTTTTAAGATATTAGACATTTAATTATGGCGCGGTGACGTCACCAGCCCCTCACATGCTCCAAGTTCATTCAAAATAGTCTCAATCGTTTGTGCTTCGTTTGTGCCGGTTTGTGCCGTTAAAATTTTCGTTTGTGCTGCTTCGGTTCCGGAGATATTAAAGGAATATTTATAGGTCATTCTGGGGCCCCGCACCCCCACACCCACACACACACACACGATTTACCCCAAATACTCTCAATCGTTTGTGCTCCGTTTGTGCTGGTTTGTGCTGAAAAGTTTCGTTTGTGCTGCTTCGGTTCCGGAGATATTAAAAGAGAAATCATATCATCATTTGTTCAATAAATAATTCTCTTTACTTCATTCACTTGTCTCTCATGATTGAACTTTTCATTTATTTACAAGGAGAATCATCTGTTACACCTCACGCCCACCACTAGGTGTCAGTGACACGTCTGTTCACGGTGCTCTTGTGGAAATTAGTGTTGTTAGTATAGGAAAAGTCAACAGTTACTAAATCAAAATTCTGGCCAGTGTAAGTACAATTTTTTTAACACTGTCAGTTAGAATTTTATTAGTTAACTTTAATCATAATGGTACAACTTTCAAAGAGCTAAGATTGTCAATTTTTCTTGAACAGAAAACTCATTGTTAATACTAGTATGGCTAATGGAGCTATGAAATGCTAATTACAGCTGCACATGGTACCCATGTTAGTTTTTTGAAAACGTTGTGCATCTAAGGGTCAACATTACCATATTGGTCCTAATATAAAGATATTAATCCTTATAGTAATAATATATGTTTTCCTTGTATTCTGGCAAATACAGTAATACACAAAAACAAGTTTAGTGTATTACCTTTTTTGCATCAGGATTGTTTCAGTGGGTAATTATGATCTGCTTATGCCAGATGCCGAAGAAAGCAGCGGTCGACAGGGGTGCCATTTTCACAGTCCTCTGTTCATCAAAAGAGGCCATAGTCCAAAATGGCAACATAGCTACTCCTAATCAGAGCATCTGGACAGAGCTTAGTGAGCAGCTAGAAAACAGGATCACCGCAATGGCTCTATATCCTTTGTTAAATTGAACAGACACAACATCTGGACTGCTTTAGGGTTTGATTTTAAAAGTGATCATGAAACAAGTGGCAGTAGTGATGACACTGATTTTGAGCCAGGGTCCCTTTCCCCAAGACCAAAAGATTGCTGGACTTTTGGTCTTCAACTTCCATTTCAGACATGGATTGAATTCATGCCTGAAACAGTTCAATATAAAAACAAGTTCTCTAAAACACAAAAAAGGGGAATACACTATTTTGCAAGCGTCTGACGTCTGGACACATGTAATAAATCATCAAATTTGGGAAGAAGTAGAAAAGCCCCTTTTTTTTTTAGAAAAAAAAGAGAAAAAAAAAAAAAAAAAAAAAAAAAGAAAAAAAAATAAAAATGATGTTATGTAGGTTTGTGTGTGGGGGGGGGGGGGGGCACCCCCCAATTTTTTTTTTATTTTTTTTTTTTTTTTTTTTTTTTTTTTTTTTGTGCAGTTATTTTTTTTTAACAAAAAAAAAAAAAAAAAAAAAAAATAAAAATAAATAAATAAAAAAAAAAAAAAAAAAAAAAAACAAAAAAACAACACACTCTTCTTAAATGTGCTTTATTTATTAATGTGTTTAATCACGGTATCATAAAGTAAATATTTTTTTTATATCCTTTATCTCTTAAATTTGTGCTGTTGTGATTTGTGCAGCTTCACACACATCCGAGACATCAACTCTGCTTCTCATTATCCTCAGACAAAAATTTCAAAATGGTTGATCCTCCAGTGTGATGATCAATACATTTGCCTCGAAATTCAGTGCGCTTTTTCTGAAAAAGAAGCAATTACTTTTTTAATTGAGTTTGTAATATAATCTCCAACACCACGTACAGAAGATGTTTTTAGTTTTCCCGTGGTGTGTATTACTATATTTGCTGTAGTATACTTACACTACTGACATCAATCTTCCTGGCACAGTCAACCAGTTCATTACCATTATTCGTCTTACACACAAGACAGTCAATCATGGGCTGTGTAAAATAAAAACGTTATGGCCTTTCGTTTAGGAAAGCTTTTATCGATACTATACAATATCCACGATTAGTGTTTCTATGGTTAAGACGTATGTTCATATGAAACAGAATCTGTTTATCAATGTCAAAAGGTTAATGATGTTAAACCAAAAGGTTATAGACCTTCTTGGCTTTATAAGATATATAAGAATTAGGCCAATAAAGGTATCATACACACCGTTTTTTCTTTTTGTTTATTACATTCATCTCGGTGCTCATATGCATCCTTTGAAGCCTTCTTGCATGTTGTGACTATCAGAAGGACATTTACGTTCAAGTAGCTCTCTCTAGTCTGTGAAAAATGGTATTGCGTAGCCACGTTAGCAAACACATATCTTTAAAATAATGATCTGAAGGCATGGTGGTAAACAGGAAATGGCCAATTATGTGACGTAAACATTATTTACGACATTATATTTATTTCAATCAGCATGGTCTGTCATATAATCCTTTCTTATGTGATGTTATGACAGTAGCTACCTCATAACCAAAGTCTAAACCAGTAAATACAAGCCAAATATGTCTGCCCCTGCTGCAGGTGTATAAATAATTGTTTATACGGTATTTGAAATGTTATGTGCATAAGTAAAGCAACTCCGCAAAATATTGACAGAACTTACCACTGGAGTGTCTATGAGTGAATGAAAAGCAATGTGATGACCCGCTCCAAAGTCTTGGTTTGCCTTTTTCAGCGCTTTGTCAACGTGTTTTGTCACAACACCAGACAAGCTTCTGTAGTTATTAGATGTCTGGGCAGAAACCAGAAGAATCAGGGCTGCCAGCAGCAAAGCCTTTAGGGCACTGTCCATGTTGTGCAGGAAGACTGAGCTGTGTGTGTCGCAGATCGTGTCTAACCTTGTAACTGCCCTGTAACACACACACACACACACACACACACACATACACCTACCCCCAACCACCCCCAACCCCCCCATCCCCCCCACCACCACCACAAACACACACACTGAGCACAATCTATAAGAGAAAAAGGTGAAACAGTGTTTGGAAGAGTTTAAAAGCAGAATAAACATTTACTTAACATAAAAGAATAAACATTTACTTAACAATGAACAGTACAAAAGAGAAGCGGTGCACATAATCACACAGTGATCTTGGCTACTAATGATATACCTTTCACCAAGGAACCAAGAAGCCTGTCAGTAAAGCTAATGACAAATATAACCTATCCTTGTTCTCTCAAACATTAGCTAGCATGCTAACTTTGACAATACAGTGATATGTAAATAATGTTAATAGTCAGTACTCACAATGTAAACTGGCTAGATAAATATTGTTCTCCCCAACAAAAGATTGTAACAATACCCTGTTATATAGCCATATTTCCTTTTCTTCTTCTCACCTCAGTTGTTTGACAACATGTATATCATATGGTGCTATCCTCCAGTGCTAGGCATAGCCTCCTCTCATTTAATCTCATCTGTCTTAGTGAATGTATTAATTTTTCTATACATCCCTAGTGCCCTACAGAACACGTTACAGGCACTCGTTAGCTACCTTAGATACCTGTTAAATCAGCTGTACTTCATTACCTTTGCTAGCCTTATTATCTATTACTTACGATAATGTTAACTACGTTCACCTGTTCTACTCTTTACTCAGAAATTTGAAACACCCTTTCTCTTTAATTCATCCTCGACATAAGTACTATCTTTATACCTTTATAATGGAATGCTCCTCACCCTAGTGTTCTGAGGTGGTTCTGACAACGGTACATATATGAGATCAAATACTGTATGAACTAGGAGCTAGTATATGAGGCTGAATGAGAACACCCTTTGTATCTTATAGATGTTATACAATTCTATAGAACAATATGTATTAAGCACAACTTAAGAAACACTCAAACACGACTGGGAGCACCATTTAAAACAATACCTAAAACCCAACTTAACACTTAACAACACAGTGCTCGGATAACATTAAAACTAGTTTTAAATTTTAATTCATTTTAAATAGGGTCACAGAATTGATCTGCCCCAAAAGTGGGATCCTCACCACCCTCACAGACCAGACCGCACAAAACTACTGCAGAAACATTGCTTTAGCAGGTGTTTTGCTTACCATTTCCTATGGTTGGCTGCTCTGGATGGCGGAGCTGTGTCCACTCAGTCGTGGTCCAGTTTACCCGTTGAACCATCCAGGCTGGCTTGCCAAAACAATATATATCCATCCATCCATCCATTTTCTACTGCTTACTCCTTCTTCAGGAGTAATCATCGGGGTACACCCTGGACAGGGTGGACAGGGCGCCAGTCCATCACAGGGCACAATATATATATATGCCAAGGTACACAAGGTAGAGTGTTGTCTAACCTCCCTCAGTGGAAGTGGACCCTCGTTTTTTAGTGGTGAAGAATAATAAATAAATGTGACTGGTATGTAACATAGACAAATCGTGTCTGGTATATTTTACAGAAACTGCAAATGAATACTGGGCATGTAGAAAAAGATTACAGCCTTTGAAGGCTACAAATAACATTTGATATTTTAAAAAAGGTTTATTCCAAGTTACAGTGCCTTGCGAAATTTTTCGGCCCCCTTGAA
Organism: Ameiurus melas; assembly: GCA_012411365.1. Lineage (NCBI taxonomy): Eukaryota > Metazoa > Chordata > Actinopteri > Siluriformes > Ictaluridae > Ameiurus > Ameiurus melas. Next base: position 33,565,360 of record CM022756.1, on the reverse strand, counting down.
CTTTTCAACCTTTTGCCACATTTCAGGCTTCAAACATAAAGATATAAAATTTAATTTTTTTGTGAAGAATCACCAACAAGTGGGACACAATTGTGAAGTGGAAAGAAATCTATTGGATATTTTAAACTTTTTTAGCAAATAAAAAACTGAAAAGTGGTGAGTGCAAAATTATTCGGCTCCTTTACTTTCAGTGCAGCAAACTCACTCCAGAAGTTCAGCGAGGATCTCTGAATGATCCAATGTTGTCCTAAATGACTGGTGGTGATAAATAGAATCCACCTGTGTGTAATCAAGTCTCTGTATAAATGCACCTGCTCTGTGATAGTCTCAGGGTTCTGTTGAAAGCGCAGAGAGCATCATGAAGACCAAGAAACACACCAGGCAGGTGCGTAATACTGTTGTGGAGAAGTTTAAAGCCGGATTTGGATACAAAAAGATTTCCCAAGCTTTAAACATCCCAAGGAGCACTGTGCAAGCGATCATTTTGAAATGGAAGGAGTATCAGACCACTGCAAATCTACCAAGACCTGGCCGTCCCTCTAAACTTTCAGCTCAGACAAGGAGAAGACTGATCAGAGATGCAGCCAAGAGGCCCATGATCACTCTGGATGAACTACAGAGAACTACAGCTGAGGTGGGAGAGTCTGTCCATAGGACAACAATCAGTCGTACACTGCACAAATCTGGCCTTTATGAAAGAGTGGCAGGAAGAAAGCCATTTCTCAAAGATATCCATAAAAAGTCTAAAGTCTCGTCTAAAGTTTGCCACAAGCCACCTGGGAGACACACCAAACGTCACACCAAACATTGAGAAATGGCTTTCTTCTTGCCACTCTTCCATAAAGGGGCCGAATAATTTTGCACGCAGCACTTTTCAGTTTTTTATTTGCTAAAAAAGTTTAAAATATCCAATAGATTTCGTTCCACTTCACAATTGTGTCCCACTTGTTGGTGATTCTTCACAAAAAATTTAAATTTTATATCTTTATGTTTGAAGCCTGAAATGTGGCAAAAAGTTGAAAAGTTCAAGGGGGCCGAATACTTTCGGAAGGCACTGTATGTCATTAAATGGGGTCCAGCACAGCACACATGGGAAATCTTTTGGACTTTGGTTTGAGTAAACAAAAAACATGTTTGTGTTTCTGACTGCTCTACTTAGAAAAACATCCTCTGTCAAGATCTTGGCTCTTAATCAAGGTTGAAAATAAAATCAATGGTATTAAATAATTTGATCTCTGTCTTAGATGATGATGCATTCTTTACTATGCAAAGCAGAAGCTGTACATCAACACTGTCCAGAAGCTCCGCCCACTTCTCTGAGTTCGGTCTCATCTGAGATGGACAGTAACACAGTGGAATCGTGTTTTGTGGTCCGACATTCCAAATCGTTTTTGGACAAAACAGCCGTCGTGTTCTCCGGTCCATTCAAGCTGTTATCAGCATCAGGTCCCAAATCCAGCATTTGTCATTTATCAAGGTTGAAAAATAAAATCAATGATTTAAAATAATTTGATCTCTGTCTAACATAATGATGCATTCTTTCACAGCACATTCTTCTTTTCCTAGAACACTGTCATATATCAAGTGTCACAGTGCAGCCAGCAGAGGGCGCTGTGGCACGGGGTGTCTGCCATAGGACTAACCACGTGGCCCTTGTTTTGGTTTTGTTTCCTGGTCTGTCACGGGTGTTCGTGTTTTTGGGTTAATGAGCACTAGGATTTAAGCGCACTGGTTACGGAGCACATCGCTGGGTATTAATTATATGTTTCGAGTTATGCTAGGGATTCTAGCAGTCTGGGTCACACGTAGTCTGTGTTGTAGCGATTTCCTAGTTCGGCTATGCTACGTTAGCTCCTGGTTTGTTCATGCTACGTTTTTGATTTGAGTTTTCATATTTTTGTTTAAATAAAGAAGTTGAACTGCACCTGCGTCCGTCTCCCGTCTACAACCGCCTGACATCAAGGAGGTACCTCTGGACTTCAGTTCCCATCAGCCACTGCACTGGACTACAATATGTCACATGACCACCTGCACCTGAATCACGTTAACGAGCACTCCTAGATATAGTCACTGTTTGCACTGCTTCTCTGTCTTACATTTGTCCTAGACTAGAACATGTTCCATGTTGCCTCAGTATTTTGCCAAGTTGTCTTAGTGTCTTTTTGTTGTTTATTTGTTTAATAAAACGTTCTATATCTGTGATTGCTTCTGAACCCTACTTTGAAATGTGACAAACATATTTATCTATAACCATTTCTAAACAGAGTTATCTGTATTGAAACCACAAAATGTAATAAATGTACACATTCACAATAAAGAAATGATAATGTTTTCATTCAGTATTACATAATGAATCATGATATATCTGTGTAACCTATGATGTAGGACCAGCTTCTGTAATTAAAGTGTTAGAAGTATAATAAATAATAATCATAATTTTAAAAATTGGACTTGCACCTCAACTCTGTGCACTTTGCTTCTTCTGGAACTCAATTAATGGATCTTGTATGGTAGCCTTACTTGTATTGTTCTCTTTGCCTCACACCTCCAGAGTCCGAGGTTCAAGTCCCGCCGGGGCCATGTGTGTGTGGAGTTTGCATGTTCTCCCCGTACTGTGTTGGTTTGCTCCGCGTACACCAGATTCCTCCCCCTGTCCAAAGACATGCATGGTAGGCTGAATGGCGTGTCTAAAGTGTCCGTAGTGTATGTATGAATGGGTTTGAGTGTGTATGTAATTGTGCCCTGGACAAACTGGCACCCTGTCCAGGGTGTACCCAACCTTGTGCCCGATGCTCCCTGGGATAGGCTCCAGGTTTCCTGTGACCCTGAAAAGGAGTAAGTGGTAGAAGATGGATGGATGGAAGTCGCTTTGGTAATAAAAGCATCTGCTAAATGAATAAATGTAATGTAAATGTTAAAGGGAAAATGAGAGAGACCATGAATCACACAAGTCTGAATTGGGTTCATTGGTCTGCCTTTAGTTTTAACATCTATTAGAGCCATCAAAGGCTGACTAGGACTCTCTCCATATGAACTTCTCCATGGTAGACCCTTCCCATTAAATATTGTTTTAATGGAACCCAAGGAGGGAGTACATATCCATGATGAGTTGGTAGAATGTAGGCATAATTTCGTTAAACGACTGAAAGCTATTCCCTCCGGCTTACAAGACTAAGTTGAACCCAAGTTGGGCGGCTGTGGCGCAGGTGGTAGAGCGGGTTGTCCACTAATCGTAGGGTTGGCGGTTCGATTCCCGGCCTGGGTGACTCCACAAGTCCGAAGTGTCCTTGGGCAAGACACTGAACCCCAAGTTGCTCCCAATGGCAAGCTAGCGCCTTGCATGGCAGCTCTGCTACAAACACACACCACAAACTGCTGAACACACCACTTAATGTCCTGCCAAGACCTGTTACCACAAGGCGAAATCGGCGGACCCCAGTCACCCAGGAGGATCTGGAGAGACTTAAGCGGGCTTTCACCACGGCTCCCATCCTCAGACACCCGAATCTCTCCAGGCCATTTGTCGTTGAGGTCAACATGTCGGAAGTGGGAGTGGGAGCAATTCTATCACAAAGGTTTGGTGAGAGACCCAAGTTACACCCCGTGGTCTTTTTTCCCCGGATGTTGTCGCCAGCAGAGCACAACTATGATGTGGGGAACCGTGAACTTCTGGCCATCAAGCTAGCCCTAGAAGAGTGGAGACACTGGTTGGAGGGGGCGGAACACCCATTTGCTATCGTCACGGACCATAAGAACTTGGAATATCTATGAACCACCAAAACATCTCACTCCTCACCAAGCCCGGCGGGTTTACCCTGTCTTACCGACCTGGTTCAAAGAATACTTTAGTCTTGCATCTATGCCCCAGAGTGGCCGGAGCAATAGAGTTACATTATGCCTCTTTCCTGCATAGTGGGCGCCCTGGAGTGGCCCCTAGAACAAAACTTAGCCCGTATCCCCAGCTCACAAATCCCAGCAGCCTGTCCTCCCGACAAACAGTTTGTGCCTAAGCGGTACCATCTTGAACTCAAGGCCTTGGGCCCACCCGACTTTGGCCACGGGTCACCCGGGGGCCTGCCGCACTTACCAACTGCTTGGGGAACTTCAGCTCCCGGAGTGAGTCCTTTGGGGGGGGCTCTGTTGCGACACGGCGAAATCAGCACGGCAGCTCACAACTTGTAGTGTCACCCAGGGACATGGTGGAGGAGGACTACACTTCCCAGTCATACCCACGTCGAGTTCGCTGGAGTTCTAATTACGAACACCTGCAGACACCTAAGGTTATATAAGGGCATCCCTAGCATTAGCCGCTTGCGAAGTAATCGCTCAGCAGCCTCGTCTCTGTTTGTTTACCAAGCCGACTTTCCTAGAAGTGTTTTCCCTGGTGCTCGACTTAATGCTCGACGTTCACTATGCTTTTGCCTACGCCCCTGATACCTAGCTTACCTGCTCTTCGATTCGATACTCGTTTTGTGTTCAGTCACACGTCATCTCTCCGCTTGCCCGCGCTTGTCTCAGTCTACGCACCGTAACACCTGTAACATGTGAAGGGGCATTAGCTTTGATTCCCTGCATCAGAGAGCTCCTCGTCTGTAGTTTGGATCGTTCTGTCGCACGTCAATTAATTTCTTATCACCTAATTCCAGAGACAGATGAAGACGATTATGTTGCTCTCGCACCCAACACTTCATCTCTCATCATTCAGATGCAAGATCTTTTAATGATGATAGTGTGGAAATGTTATAGGACATGTAAAATTCACTATTTTTTAAATCTTTCGCTTATTATAAAACCTTATTATATATTCGCTTACTATAAAACCAGTCTTTTGAAGCAGTGGGGCAGATGTTCCAAAAGACTCATGTTTATCGTTTATTATGTTTCTAATTAATATGTTATGAAATTATTATTATTGTGTTATCTTTAATGATAAAAGGAGGGAATGATTGAAAAGGTTCTATTATGATGTGCTTTTTAAGAAACTTAATGCTTTTTTTAAACTTTCTGTAACCCAGTGTTTGAATTGTCTTGAACATGTAGTCTTTTTAGCAATTTCCTCATTTAAGAGAGCAACTCAGCAGAAAACAACTCTCTCTCTCTATGTATATATTTATTTATATCTGCTTTTCAGTGTTTTGCTGACTAGACAGACAACTTCTGTTTTCAGGACCAGCTCTTTGCACGCTAAGGGATGGTTTTGCAACAAAATTAGACTTAAATGAGGAAATGCGCTCTTGACACGTCATAGTCTGTACTGAAGGGACTTGGAACCAAGAGCTTTAGTCATTAAAAGGATTTAAAACTGACCGAGGTTATTCGACTCTTTTCTATGCAAAATTGCCCTAGACTAAATTATTAACGTAAAAATTATTAATTTTTAAAAAATTGTGAAATTCACATCAAAGTAAAACATCAAATAATGTGTTAATAATGTATTAATAATGTGTTTTCAGTGTAGCACAGGGTGAATAGAATTTTCAAATGACCATACAATGTCCAAACTTTTTCTGAATTAGGGTTTTATTTTTATTTTTTATTTTTATTTCATATAATTACTTACAATAATCACAAACACAAATCAGGAAAGTATGTTTTATAAACAAAATCAGATTGTCATTTTTGTTGAAAAGGTTAATATTACGAATTCCGGAAATAGACATTGCTTTCTATATTGTATTTTTTAGAAGAAAATAAATCTTTTATCTAGGGTATATGCTGCATAATTCACCACATATAAATGTAACGCTTCTCTAAAAGTAATAACTACAGTCGTGTGAAAAAATAAGTACACCCCATGGAATATTATTTTTAGACATAATTGGACAAGTAAACATTTGATCCTCTTTGAAACTGCCTATTAATAGATGTGATACACTATCGAATGACATAAAATGGTCAATTTGTAGTCATTTTCACAATATAAATGAACAAAAATCCTCCGAACAGTCACATGTAAAAATTAAGTACACCCATACATTTATTAACACTTTCACCCATATTAACACTTTCAAATCCATAATAATTAGAATCAGGTGTTCAAGATTGGGCAAATACTTTTTCACAGCACTGTACAATCTCTAGGACCCTTTCTAAAGAGTGTACAAGCAGGCAGATTTGTATGCAGTGTAAGCAAACATATTTGTACAGTATGTTTGTGGCAGTCAGGAGCAAAATTGGAGATAGACACATCTAATCTCATTTTATTTGGTGTATATATATAGATAAGATTATTATTATTATTCATTTATTTTTTGCCTTTTTTATTAATGCTACACACAAGCTACAGTCCTAACCACTAGCTCCTACCTGGCTTTGTTTTGTTAGACTTTCCAGACTTATTATCATTCACTGTGCTGTTTGCTACTCTGGAGGCGGGAGCTTCGTGAATGCAGGGAGGAGCCAGAATAATAGGAGGTAGGGCCCTGTATCTCTGGTGGATCTGTGTTTCAGTGAGTGGTGGCAAGGAAAACAGGGACACGCTCTCCAGCACACACTGCTCAGTCGACTTGGACAACATGGACGGTGCACTGAAGGTTTGCCTGCTGATGAGTCTGCTGGTTTTTGTCCAGACGTTGGAAAACTACAGAAACTTGCCTGATGAAGTACGACAACACATTGACACAGCGGTCAAAGAGGCAAGCAAGTTCTTTGGAGCACGTCATCATATTGCTTATCATTCACTTAAAGAACCTGTGAGGGTAAGTTCTGTTAGCAGCTTAAGGAGTTGTTTTACTTGTATACTGAGTTGAAATTGAATGACTGTATATAAGGGTGGATGTCATGTCATAACAGGAATCCAAATGTGAAGCCAAACTGTCTCTCTAGTGACCTGCTGAAGTACAATTTTAAACCTCGCCCAATCCCATGTTAGGGAACGGGACAGATCTCCACAAATTATTTTCTGGAGTTGTGTTCTGTCACAGTTGCACAAGTGCAGTTGACCTCCCCAAATATTGTTCCTTATGATAACTGTGTTTAATAGATTTTATTTGCTCATAAATAAAAGGGCATGGTTAGTGAGGTTACTGCAGGTTAGGACATGACATGAATGTGCTCGCACGCTAACATAGACTGAAAGCTCTTGACAGTTCTGTAGAAAGTCTTGTTCTGCTGCTTTTCTAATAGACCCTCAGCGGGGAGTTTTTTCAGTTTTCAGTTGAATGCTGCTTATCAGTATATTTTCAGTTGGTCCTCTCTATAAACTACATATATGGCTTTATTAAATAAATGCTATATAAAATATTTATAATCCTCAGCATTTTTTGCCTTGCCCTTGTTAATCCCATTTTGTGCATTGTTTACTTTATTATCTATGGTTTACACAGTATTGAATTACATGTGAAATTGTGTTTGTGTGTCTAGAAATTGTTATTGTAAGGGACTTCCAAATAATTTGTCTATTGGTAGTGCTGTGTCCTCTTGAGATTAGTTTATAAAGCTTAGAAAGTACTTTCTTTGTAGTTGTAGTTGCAAAATCTAAACATTCCAAGCATCATTTGGTTGCATACATAACTCCGACAATCATATATTTATTGTTTTATTTTCATTTGCAGAGAAAACCTAAGTAAATAAAGTTTTCCTTTCTTTTCTTTTTTTTTTTTTTAGCTGGAGTTGATGGGTATAATAGACTGTAATACACATATGAAACCAAATGTAACATCGTAACACCTACAAACTGATAGTTATTGATTTTATGTGTTGTTGTTTTTTGCTGGAAAAAAATATTATAAAATCTATTATTTTCAATTAGTTGATGTGGTTGGTAGAAACAATAAAATGTTAAATAGTGCATTTGATTTTACATTTTTGATCCATTCTTTACCCAAAATGTCTTCATAATGGGGGTTTGGACCCATGGCTAGCTTTTACCCCTTTTTTTCAGACTTTGCGGAACAACTTCTATGTAAATGTCCTTCTGAAAGTCACAAAATGCAAGAAGAAGGCTTCTGATGCATATGAGCACCGAGATGATTGTAATGATCAAAAACAAAACACGGTGTGTATGATATGTTTATTGACCTTATTCTTGATCTTATAAAGCCAAGAAGGTGTATAACCTTTCGGTTTAACGTCTTTAACCTTTTGACATCGACAGGCCTTAAATTATTCTGTTATGTCTTTCTTTAACCTTTTGATGCTGACAAAGCAAATTTCTCTTTATATAAACATTATTAACCACAGACACACTGCAGTCTAGATATTTTGTAACATTACAAAGTCTCAAAACTTTTCCTAAAAAAAGCCATCACTTTGTATTTCACACAGCCCTGGATTGACTGTCTTGTGTGTAAGAAAGAAGATGATGGGGTCCTGGTTGATTGTGACACATGGAGAGCTGTGAAAGACGTAAGTTACAAATATACTCTAACTGTAGCAGATCTGCACATCACAACCAAACTAAAGACATCATCTATACTTCTTGTAGAATTTCTGCTAGACTATTAAATAATAATTGTTTCTTTTGCAGAATAAGAGGGAAACAGTTAGACGTCAATGTAAAGGTTTACTTGGATCTCACTCTGCCTTCCTAAAAACCAAGGATGATCAGCAGATTGGATGTCTCGGATGTATTTGAAGCTGCATAAATCACAACAGCACAAATTAAAATTATGTATTAGAGTAAATGTATATGCTCAAGTACAGAATTTGGGTTCAGTGCTTCGCTAGTTCCTAAAGTTATAATCAAACGATGTTCATCTAGAGACAATGCTAATACCTAATACTGAATAATATATTATTCAGTACTTTCCCATGATTGCTCAGATTAGTAAATAAAGAACATTATATAAGGAGAATTTTTTGTCACCTTTCCAGGTTTGTACTCAATATTGTATCTTAATCTAGATTTGTGTGGCGGCCAGCTAAAACCATTCACATGGTGAAATTTGGAAGTTTTCTACTATACTGTATCTGTCATGTTAGTGCCAAAATGTCCCACTGATCACACAATGCTACATTGTCTGTGTGTACATAACTCGTACCTATAGTTTATGTTTCGTATTCATAATTCATGTTTAATCTCCGTGTCTTGATCTTGTTTATGAATAAAACTGCTTGCACTTCTATCTGACTCCAATCCTTGACAAGATTTAGTTATATACAGAAACTGAAATATTTATCATTCTGCATTTTGAAAGCATTTTAAAGTCTGTTTACCTCCAAGAGTCGTCACGTAATGTAATGCATACGGGAGAGGCTTTATTTAAAAGCGGCAGGAAGGCAAATAAAAAAAACGTAGACAAAAACAAGCACAGGCTCAGACGATCTACAAACGAGCAAAATGAGAAATGCAAAACATGAGGAACTAAAAAACCAGGAACCTCGAACACAGTTCAAAAGGCTTGGTATGGCTCAGGCGACAAAACACTGAAACAATACGTGCGCTCTCACGCTGCTGGCAGCTTAAACACGCTGAGCATTAGAGCGCTCGGCTCTACAGGCAGCACAGCAGTGCGACAGGACGCACTTCTGGGTTTTCACTTTTGTGGGGGTAATAATATTTCCATATATCTAATTCTGAGCGCATTAAAGTGTTTTTGATCTTGGATGCATGTAAATCTATTGTATGAGACTTTTAAAATATAATTAGGAACGTTATTATCACAACCATAATTCTCATCATTTATGGCAGCATTTAATATTATAGAAAATAGGTAATGGTCATAGTTTTTTTTTTTCAGGAACACAATTTGTCTTTGAATGGGTTAAAATTATATTAAGACTTGAAAGTTAGAGGACCTGAAATGAATAAAGACTTACTGATTATATTTAATAATTGAGATTAAAGAAACTGATCATATAGTTACTCTTAAGCATTATCTTTACCCACAAAAGTTTGCACAGACCACTGGGGCAAGGAGTCAAACAGGCCCAACAAGTTTTGTTCCGATCAGCCTTCATTAACCATGTCTAGTAGCTGCTGAACATTGATTGGCTGATGGCAGCCATGTTTTTTAAGATTCACAATTATCCACAGAAATTGACGGGATCTTGGACAATGAAAACGTTGTGCAAGATTTCAAATCAATTGAACCAATCATTAGGTGGAAACATCTCATTCTGTTAAAGAGTAAAAATGGTCACACCCCTTTCAACGTTTTTGCCTGCCATTATGGTGATGAATTGAAAGTTAGCCTTTTTTAAAATTTATTATTAATTATTAAAAACGGGGCTTCAGAGAATCTTTCAGCACTGGTTTGGTTCCAATCAGATGAACAGCATAGGACTAGTTTGCAAAAAATCCAATATGGTGGAAGGTTTTCATGACAAATGAAATCAATGAAATATATGATTTGTTCGCCTTGAGCCAAGGATTCCGATGAAAAGACACTTGAGTCTGTGACACATGGTTCAAAAGTCATGACTATTTTTGCACATCGATCGGGGAGAGACTTTGTGCTACTGTAGACCGATGAGGTCGGGCAAATGGATCAACGAGATGCACTTCTAATCTCCTGTATCCATGGAAAGAGGCGGTTCCTCTGATGATGGTGGATCCTGAAAGGAAAGAGCTGGGACAGAAGGTAAGTCCAAAAGTGTGGTGCAATATAATGTAGTAAATAATCTTGTGCCCGATACTTCCTCAGATATGCTCCAGGTTCCCCGCGACCCTGAAGAAGGAATAGGCGGTTGAAATTGGATGGATGGATGGATATTAAAATCAGTGAACTCATCATTTGTCATTCCATATTTAACACTATTCTTTCAATACATTATTTTAAAGATGCGTGTATTAATGTGGCTACACAATACCCTTGTTCACAGAACTATGAAAAATGTATGAAATATCGCACATTATGAGGGGAGAAATGCAGTGAATGTGAGCTCAAACTGTAGACTTTATGCTTTAATTTGAGAGTATTGAACATCCAAATCAAGTGACTGATGGAGGAATTACAGTACTTATTATACGTGTGCCTGATTTCGAGGGACCAAAATAAATTGGATAAAATATCATAAATTTGATTGCTAACACATTTTTAAAGTGCACCTATTATGGTTGTTCAGCTATTCCCTTCCACGTAGTGTGCATATAGAGCTGTTTGTGAATGTAAAAAATCTGCAAAGTTTCAAACATCAAAGCGCATGACAAACGGAGTTATCGACTCCCAAAAGAAGGAACCGATTCTGAACAGCTGAAACGATTCGTTAGTGATTCCAGACTTTACTTCCTGTGGTCTTCATCGGCTGCTCGCTGACAGCGGTAGACCAATCACAACAGACTGGAACGTCTGGCCAACCAGAGCAAAGAATGCTCTCTGAAAGGAGGAGTTTAGAACGAATCATTTGCATTGATGGTGAAAGGTGACTGACGGTATCCGTCTCTTCTGTCGTTGTGCCTTACATCTCCTTTTGCATCCCACTGAAGGTCAGTGTTCAGGTGAAGACAGGATTGTTCAGTTCAGCTCACTGTTTTTGTAGAGTGGACATTGTTAAATGTCATTTGCAAAGTAAGCCAAGTTGAATTTAGAATTAATCTCATAAACTCTTTCAGTTTTGTCAGGTATTTCCCCCTCAAAAGTCAAAACCCAGAAGTGCGTCCTGTCGCACTGCTGTGCTGCCTGTAGAGCCGAGCGCTCTAATGCTCAGCGTGCTTAAGCTGCCAGCAGCGTGATAGCGCACGTATTGTTTCAGTGTTTTGTCGCCTGAGCCATACCAAGCCTTTTGAACTGTGTTCGAGGTTCCTGGTTTTTTGGTCCTGCTTTCGTCCTCGTGTTTTGCATTCCAAGTTTTGCCCATTTGAAGATCGTCTGAGCCTGTGCTTGTTTTTGTCTACGGTTCTGGATTTGTCTTCCTGCCGCTTTTAAATAAAGCTTATACTGCACTCGCATCCGCCTCACCCGTATGCATTACATGACATCTTTTGGAGGTAAACAGACTTTAAAATGCTTTCAAAACGCAGAATGAGAAATATTTATAACTTAGTATAACTAAATCTTGTCAAGGATTGGAGTCAGATAGAAGTGTAAGCACTTTTATTCATAACAAACAAGATCAAGAAACGGAGCTTAAACATGAATTATAAATACGAAACATAAATTATAGGTGCAAGTTACAGGACAAAAGCTAGCATTGTGTGATCAGTGGGACATTTTGGCACTAACATGACAGATACAGTATAGTAGAAAACTTCAAAATTTCACCATGTGAATGGTTTTAGCTGGCCGCCACACAAATCTAGATTAAGATACAATATTGAGTACAAACCTGGAAAGGTGACAGAAAATTCTCCTTATATAATGTTCTTTATTTACTAATCTGTGCAATCATGGGAAAGTACTGAATAATATATTATTCAGTATTAGGTATTAGCATTGTCTCTAGATGAACATCGTTTGATTATAACTTTAGGAACTAGCGAATCACTGAACCCAAATTCTGTACTTAAGCATATACATTTACTCTAATACATAATTCGAATTTGTGCTGTTGTGATTTATGCAGCTTCAAATACATCCGAGACATCCAATCTGATCATCCATCATTAAAACCTGAAGGCAGTGTGAGATCCTTTACATTGTGTTCTAACTGTTTCCCTCTTATTCTGCAAAAGAAACAATTATTAATAGTCTAGCAGAAATTCTACAAGAAGTATAGATGATGTCTTTAGTTTGGTTGTGATGTGCAGATCTGCTGCAGTTAGAGTATATTTGTAACTTACTTCAATCACAGCTCTCCGTGTGTCACAATCAACCAGGTCCTCACCATCTTCTTTCTTACACACAAGACAGTCAATCCAGGGCTGTGTGAAATACAAAGTGATGGGTTTTTTTAGGAAAAGTTTTGAGACTTTGTAATGTTACAAAATATCTAGACTGCAGTGTGTCTGTGGTTAATAATGTTTATATAAAGTGGAATTTGCTTTGTCAGCATCAAAAGGTTAAAGAAAGACATAACAGAATAATTTAAGGCCTGTCGATGTCAAAAGGTTAAAGACGTTAAACCGAAAGGTTATACACCTTCTTGGCTTTATAAGATCAAGAATAAGGTCAATAAACATATAATACACACCGTGTTTTGTTTTTGTTTATTACATTCATCTCGGTGCTCATATGCATCAGAAGCCTTCTTCTTGCACGTTGTGACTTTCAGAAGGACATTTACATACAAGTATCTCTCCGAAGTCTGTAAAAAAGAAAAAAGGGGTAAAAGCTAGCCATGGGTCCAAACCCCCATTATGAAGACATTTTGGGTAAAGAATGGATCAAAAATGTAAAATCAAATGCACTATTTAACATTTTATTGTTTCTACCAACCACATCAACTAATTGAAAATAATAGATTTTATAATATTTTTTTCCAGCAAAAAACAACAACACATAAAATCAATAACTATCAGTTTGTAGGTGTTACGATGTTACATTTGGTTTCATATGTGTATTACAGTCTATTATACCCATCAACTCCAGCTAAAAAAAAAAAGAAAAAAAAGGAAAACTTTATTTACTTTTTTTCTGCAAATGAAAATAAATAAATAAATGTATGATTGTCGGAGTTATGTATGCAACCAAATAATGCTTGGAATGTTTAGATTTTGCAACTACAACTACAAAGAAAGTACTTTCTAAGCTTTATAAACTAATCTCAAGAGGACACAGCACTACCAATAGACAAATTATTTGGAAGTCCCTTACAATAACAATTTCTGGACACACAAACACAATTTCACATGTAATTCAATACTGTGTAAACCACAGAGATAATAAAGTAAACAATGCACAAAATGGGATTTAACAAGGGCAAGGCAAAAAATGTTGAGGATTATAAATATTTTATATAGCATTTATTTAATAAAGCCATATATGTAGTTTATATATATATAACTGAAAATATACTGATAAGCAGCATTCAACTGAAAACTGAAAAAACTCCCCGCTGAGGGTCTGTTAGAAAAGCAGCAGAACAAGACTTTCTACAGAACTGTCAAGAGCTTTCAGTCTATGTTAGCGTGCGAGCACATTCATGTCATGTCCTAACCTGCAGTAACCTCACTAACCATGCCCTTTTATTTATGAGCAAATAAAATCTATTAAACACAGTTATCATAAGGAACAATATTTGGAGAGGTCAACTGCACTTGTGCAACTGTGACAGAACACAACTCCAGAAAATAATTTGTGGAGATCTGTCCCGTTCCCTAACATGGGATTGGGCGAGGTTTAAAATTGTACTTCAGCAGGTCACTAGAGAGACAGTTTGGCTTCACATTTGGATTCCTGTTATGACATGACATCCACCCTTATATACAGTCATTCAACTCATTTCATCTCAGTATACATAAGCCAAATGTGAAAGACATACAAGTAGACACATCAAAGCACTGATTTCAATAAAGTATTGACCTCCTCTTCATCCCTGTTTCAAGTCTATAAATAATTGGTCATACAAGTAAAACAACTCCTTAAGCTGCTAACAGAACTTACCCTCACAGGTTCTTTAAGTGAATGATAAGCAATATGATGACCTGCTCCAAAGAACTTGCTTGCCTCTTTGACCGCTTTGTCAATGTGTTGTCGTAATACATCATTCAAGTTTTTGTAGTTATCAAACGTCTGGACAGAAACCAGCAGACTCATCAGCAGGCAAACCTTCAGTGCACCGTCCATGTTGTCCAAGTCGACTGAGCAGTGTGTGCTGGAGAGCGTGTCCCTGTTTTCCTTGCCACCACTCACTGAAACACAGATCCACCAGAGATACAGGGCCCTACCTCTCATTATTCTGGCTCCTCCCTGCATTCACGAAGCTCCCGCCACCAGAGTAGCGAACAGCACAGTGAATGATAATAAGTCTGGAAAGTCTAACAAAAAAAAGCCAGCTAGGAGCTAGTGGTTAGGACTGTAGCTTGTGTGTAGCATTTCACAAAAAAAGGCAAAAAAAAATGTGTAAGGTGTAAAAAAAAATAACACACACACACACCAAGTAAGATAAGATTAGATGTGTCTATCCTGACTGCCACAAAAATACTGTACAAATATGTTTTCTTACACTGCATACAAATCCGCCTGCTTGTACACTCTTTAAAAATGGTCCTAGAGATTTTACAGGGCTGTGAAAAAGCACCGAACATCTGATTATAACTATTATGGATTTGAAGGTATTGTAAATGTAGGAGTGTACTTACTTTTTCACATTTGACTGATCTGGGGTTTTTTTGCTCATTTAAATTGTGAAAATGAATACAAATTGACTCTTTTCTGTCATTTGATAGTATAACACATCTATTAATTCAGCACTGTTTCTGTCACCTGGTTGGAGGAGGACGCAAACGCAGGAGCCGAGATGGGAGGGCCGGAAAGGTCCGTGATATACAGCACGGCCGAATCGAGGGGATAATCCAGAAGCGTAGTTGTAAACAACGCGGGTAGTCGAGATAAACCAGGTAATTTTGCCGAATACAGAACGCTTGGTATAGCAACAAACAAGTGTTTATGGAGCGTATACTTCGCAACCTGACTTAGGAAAGTGACTCCTTAAATACCCATGGACGCCGAGGGCTAGTCACAGGTGTTGCGAATCAGAACTCCGGTGATCTTGAATGCATGCACGCTCGTGTTGGGTTCTGGGAAACGGAGTCCCGGTCGGGCGGGGCTGTGACATTTTCAAAGAAGATCAAATGATTGCTTGTCCAATTATGTCCATAAATATATTCCATGGGGTGTACTTATTTATTTCACTGTTGTAGTTATTACTTTTTGTCCTCTCTCGAGACGTAACGAGGATAGGACGGATGCAAATGCAGTTAAACAGTTTATTTGATGAGACACAGCCAGGTAAATCCAAAAACGGAATCCATAAATGTAATCCAAAATATGCAAAAGATCAGGCGATCGGCAAACAGACATAAACGGAGCAAAGCAGGAATCAAGGTTGTGGTCATGGAAAACAGGGTCGAGAAACAAAACAAGGAACATAAACAATGACTAGGAACTGGGAGTGGAAAAACCAGCAATGAATTCAACTAACATGGAGCATAACATGGACAAAGACTATGACTATGACTGAGGTAACCTATCGTAAGTAATCTAAACTAATTATCTTAACTATTCTAATCTAATATTCCGCGCCGTGGCTGGGAGGCGCGTGGTGTATATATATACAAACATAATCAATTGCTGACGACTGACACCAATCTAGACACACGTAAAAATTACAGCCAATGACAGAACAGGCAGGAGACATAACAGAACCAATAAAACAATAAAAGCATGTGTCCAATGTACACAATGTCACGATTGTCAACGTACGAAAAGCAGGTGCTCACGCACTTGCTCGTGCACGCGCACCCACATGCTCTCCAGCGTGCTGCTTAAAGGGGGAACAATGACATAACAAGTGTTATAATTCCACTTAGCAAGTGGAATTTTCCACCATTCATCTATTATGCATTTCTTCAGCTGCACAAATGTACAGGACCTTCGTTGCCTTCTTTTAAACCATATTAGCACCCGCAGTCTCTGTTTTCGCAACCATGCACTTGTAATTCGGGCAGAATGTGGTTTGGCGTTGTCCTGCTGGAAAATGCAGGGACATCCCTGGAAAAGACGACATCTGGATGGCAGCATATGTTTCTCCAAAATGTCTACATATCTTTCTGCATTAATGCTGCCTTCACAGATGTGCAGGACTTCTGCTGCCTTCACAGATGTCCATGCCATGGACACTGATGCCCACATACCATGACAAATGCTGGATTTTGGACCTGATGCTGATAACAGCTTGGATGGACCGGAGAACACGACGGCTGTTTTGTCCAAAAACGATTTGGAATGTCGAATCGTCGGACCACAAAACACGATTC
This sequence comes from Ameiurus melas, assembly GCA_012411365.1. NCBI lineage: Eukaryota > Metazoa > Chordata > Actinopteri > Siluriformes > Ictaluridae > Ameiurus > Ameiurus melas. The sequence continues at coordinate 33,548,562 of CM022756.1, read as the reverse complement.
CACTGTGTTACTGTCCATCTCAGATGAGACCGAACTCAGAGAAGTGGGCGGAGCTTCTGGACAGTGTTGATGTACAGCTTCTGCTTTGCATAGTAAAGAATGCATCATCATCTAAGACAGAGATCAAATTATTTAATACCATTGATTTTATTTTCAACCTTGATTAAGAGCCAAGATCTTGACAGAGGATGTTTTTCTAAGTAAAGCAGTCAGAAACACAAACATGTTTTTTGTTTACTCAAACCAAAGTCCAAAAGATTTCCCATGTGTTCTGTGCTGGACAGCATTTAATGCCATAACTTGGAATGAACCTTTAAATGAAAAAAAAATTAGATATGTTATTTGCAGCATTTTAAAAGGTTGTAAGCTTTATCTACATGCCCAGTATTCATGTGCAGTTTCTGTAAAATATACCAGACACATATTCACATTTGTTTATTATTCTTCATCACTAAGAAACAAGTGTCCACTTCCACTGAGGGAGGTTAGACAGTAAACTATGGAAGTATAATAGTGCCAAAAGTCCTTGCAACTTGAATTACATAACTTGGAAAAAACTTGTCGCTATAACAATACTTGAATTTTTTCTGCCAAGCAATTTGACACAATTTCAGGTCAGAAAATTCAGGCTGCAAAGTTTCAGGTCTTAAAATTCAGGCTGCAAAAATTCAGGTCTTCAAATTCAGGTCTAAAAATGCAGGTCTTTACATCCGGGTCTCACAGGAAGAGCAGTGGATTGCCGATAGTGTTATTACTCACTGCTCAGAACCAGCTCAATGCGTTGGTGGTTGTGGTGTGAATTGCACTTCCATACCGATAGTGAATCAGAAGATGAACCAAGGGGTAAGTTAAACTATTCTTTATTTATCAACAGCACAGCGGGATATTTTACTTCACTGTTGAATTACTTCTCATTTATCCTTTCGGAAAAATGGTAGTCATTCATTGTAGTGAAGTTATGTTAGCTTTTTGTGAGCTAGAAAAAAAATGAAAAAGAAAAAAATAAGTACGTAAACCTTTTGGAATTTCATGGTTTTCTGAATAAATTTGTCATAAAATGTGATCTGATCTAAGTCAGTGGTATTGACAAATATACAAAATCCAAAATAAATTTTGTATACAGTGGCTTAGTGGTTGGCACTTTCGCCTCACACCTCCAGAGTCTGGGGTTTGATTCCCGTTGGGGCTGTGTGTGTGGAGTTTGCATGTTCTCCCCATGCTGTGGGGGTTTCCTCTGTGTACTCCGGTTTCCTCCCCCAGTCCAAAGACATGCATGATTGGTGTGTCTAAAGTGCCTGTAGTGTGTGAGTGTGTATTTAACACGTTATCAGGTTGAAATTCTCAAACATCAGGTATCACTGCTTTTGGCAGATCATAAAGGCGATAGAACCTTCTCCCTGACAGACTTGGATAACTCATCTTGTCCCGATCATGTAGCAATCGTAGCAATGGATTGACCCATTTATTACAGACAGGCAAAGGTAACTCAGATCCCTCTCAGTTAACCCCATTCGACGAAGACCGGCCCCTGATGGCTCATACAAAAGGCCTCTGTTTGAAAAGATCAACGGGAGTTGTACTATCTCCTTCTTCGTCTCTCTCCATCTTTTTATGGCCTCAATGTTACTGTAAGAACCATATTTCTCAACCTTAAGGTTCCATGTCTCTGTCATACGGCGTCCAGCCACCACCGAAACATTCAATACCGTCAACTTTAGCGGTTCCTCCATCACCAGGTCAGGCTTGATGTATGAGTGTGCAGTTGCAATCACAAGCTCTGTCCATATACTACGCTCAACCTTCCTAAGCATTTTCTCCGCCAACCGCATCACTCTGTTATGGCGGGCACAGCGGGCTAGGTGCATGACCTCACATACTTGGAGAACATGATTTAATAGAACAGGCCCCCCAGCATGTAATATCCTCTGCCTTGTCAGGTCTACCATGAGACCCTTGTGCCTTTGTGGACAGAACTAAGATGTAAACAGGGGAAGACTCTCATTGGTTTCTGTAGCCAGAGGTGGCTTGCCTTGTCCATCTTACCAACTAAGCTCTCTGCCATCAAGAGCATCATGCAACTGTGAAGCCCACTTCATCCCTTGTTGTTATAACCATTCCAGCCACCCTGCAAGGGATGTTTATAATTCGCTTGATTTTTTTAAATGATTTCTGGTGGACAACGGACACGCAATATATGCTCTTACTTGTTAAAAGCTTCTGGAATCTTGATTTCTGGGCTAGAGGGACTGATGAGCTAATGCAGGGAATCCCCAGACCACCATCCTGCACCCTGGCATGTAAATACGCCACCAGAATGTCATTTGGAAGCCTCAGCCATCTCCGGACACTAGACCTTATTAAAGTGTCCATTCTCTTCATTGTGTTTCTATGTGCGTTCCCCAACACCAGTTCATGAGTTAGTTTGGGCAAGAGGAAAAACTTTAAGATTTCCAGCCTTTGATACGGCTTCAGGGGAGCTTCTGATAATTCTCTCAACATCGTCTCCAACCTACCAGTGTGCTTGGGGGTCACCTTCCCCTTCCAGGTGAACTTCAAACCCAAGCAGCTCTGTACAGATTGTACACCCATCGGTGCAATTACTCCACTCGTTGTCCTTAGCCTCCACGGGACCAGAACCACACACTTTCTCTTACTGTCTCTTGCGATGGCAAGGTCAGCTGACTTTTTGATGTTAATAGTCATACCTCTCGCTCTTAAGGCCTCCTCCAGCCCATCCAATTTTTCTTGGAGCCTTTCTAGACGCTCCGCAAAAAGAACCAGGTCGTCCGCATATCGACCCTACACCCGCCCAGATCAACTCCTATTTCCGGGAGTGTTGCCCTCACGGCTCTGTCCATAGCTAATATGAACAGAACTGGGGACAGAGGATCTCCTTGTCGAACCCCTTTTTCGCCCTTTGTTAAAGTCCCATCCAAGTACACAGCCGAATGTTTGTATAGATGTTCAAGATAGTTCAATAAGGGCGATGGAATGCCCCTGGCCTTTGCCGCATCAATGATGGCCTCATGAGCGACCGTATCACCAGCCTTTGCCAGATCTAAAAAGGCCATTGCAACTGACTGTGTCTTGTCGTGCGCCCTCCTCAGGATAGCATGAAGCAAGGAGCTCGCCTCCAGGCATCCGTCCTTCTGGAAGAAGGCATATTGCAGAGGGGAGAATGTTATGTTCGAACAAATCCTGCGAGCTAAAATCCTATGGAAGTTTCTTGTGATAACAGAGGTAATTGAAATCGGTTTTTGGAAGGAACACCACTCGGGCTGTGGTCAGGATGTGAGCGTGTATGTGATTGTGACCTGCGATTGTGCCCAGGGTGTACCCCGCCTTGTGCCCGATGCCTCATGGGATAGGCTCCAGGTTCCCCGTGACCCTGAAAAGGAGTAAGTGGTAGAAGGTGGATGGATGAAATTCTGATCCCTCATGTCTTTATTGAACACACTCATTCAACATTCAAAATGGCAGTGGAAAAAGTAAATGAACCCTTAGAATTAATACCTGATTGATCCGCCCTTGGCAGTAGTAACCTCAACCAGGCGCTTCCTGTAGCTGTGGATCAGATCTGCACATCGTTCAGGAAGAATTTTAGCCCATTCATAATCTTTGGATGTCTCATGTGTATGGCTCTCTTCAAGTCATTCCATAGCATCTCTATTGGGTTGAGGTCTGGGCTCTGACTCGGCCACTCCAAAAGGCGAATTTTGTTTTTCCGAAGCCATTCTGTTTTGTACTTCATCAGTCCACAAAACATTTTGACAATACCGCTGTGGAGTGTCAATGTGCTCTTTTGCAAACTTCAGGCGTGCAGCAATGTTCTTTTAAGTAAGCAATGGCCTCCTTCGCGGTGTCCTGTCGTAGATACCCTGCTTGTTCAATGTTTTGCGTATTGTAGACTCATGAACAAAGATGTTAGCCAGTTCCAATGATGCCTTCAAATCTTTTGGCTGTCATTCGTGGTCTTTACCTCATTGATGAGTCTTCGTTGTGCTCTTGGTGTCATTTTGACTGGGAGCCCAATTCTTGGTAGAGTAGCAACAGTCCCAAAGTGTCTCCATTTGTAGAATGTTTGCCTAACTGTAGACTTGTGAATTTCTAAAGTCTTTGACATCATCTTGTGACCCTTGCCAGCTTTATGTAAATCAACAATTCTTGATCGTAGATCCTTTGAAAGCTCTTTTTGGCGAGGCATGGCTCACATAAGCAAGTGCTTCTTGTGCAGAGCAAACTCAAAAAATTTGAGGGGTTTTTATCAGTCAAAGTAGCTGTAGTCCACACCTCCAAACTAATTTTCTTAACGAGCCTCCAGGTGTGCTAGAACCTGACTCCAATTAGCTTTTTTCCCGTGCCGTCATTCACCGTCGAGCGCAGTTTCACAAGTCGTCGTCCTCGTCCGTGCCTGAACCTTCAGGGAGAGGATGAGAGAGAGAGAGAGGTTAGTGGGATTATTATGCCACGTCTACGATTGGAATACCTTTTCTCGACCAACGGATGCACACATAGCCTGTGAGTAGGTACTCCAAATCGTATGGGCGGAAGGGCGTCCTTTTATATCCTTCTTCCGGCGTCGGAGTGGTGGGATTCTCCCAACTGATTCCCCAATCGCTGGGCGGTGTGATGTCAGCGGGTTCCGCCCCACTGTGGCGGTCCTTCCGGTTGGCGTTGGGTCCGGTGCAAGGCTGTCTACTTCGCGCCTGTGCGGCCGTCGGGGAAGGAGCGACTTTCTTGTCCTGCGCGCTGACTGTTGGTCCGTCGCGACAGTAAACCCCCCACCCCACCCCAGCTCTGAGCCTACTGCCGCTGGGTGGCAGGCCCATCTGCGAGAGCCCATCTGCATTCCCATGTAGGGCCCCCGCCCCGTGTTGGACTTGAAATGAAGAATCTTGTAAGGCGAGAAACCAACGGGTTACCCTGGCGTTCGTATCTTTGGCCTTGGCCATCCACTGTAGGGGGTGTGGTCTGTTACCAGGATAAAGCGCTGGCCAGCCAGGTAGTACCGCAGCTCTTTGATGGCCCACTTTATCGCCAGGGCCTCTCGCTCCACGGCCGCATATTTTCTCTCAGCGAGGGACAACTTCCAGCTGATATAGAGGACCGGGTGCTCTTCTCCCTCAAAGGTCTGTGAGGGCATTGTGCCAAACCCGGTTTCAGACGCATCGGTGTGCACCGTGAACGGGAGTGTGAAGTCCGGGTTGCGCAGTACTGGCACACTGGTGAGGGCCCCTTTCAGAGCCTGGAAGGCCCTCTCTGCCTTGGCTGACCATTTCACCCGGTCCGGCTGGCCCTTTTTGGTGAGATCTGAGAGGGGGGAAGCTACAGCAGAGAAGTTAGGTACAAACCTCTGATAGTACCTCGCCAACCCCAAGAAGGCACGTACCTGTTTTTTCGACGTGGGACGAGGGTAGTCTTTTACGGTTTCAATTTTCTTTGCCTCTGGCTTCAGCATCCCTCGGCCAATGCGGTATGCCAGGGACTGGGCTTTCCGGAGCGCCTTCAGGATCTCCTCTAGATGGAATAGGTGATCTGACCACGTGGAGGAGTGGATGACCACGTCGTCCAGGTAGACAGCTACAAAGCTGCGGTGGGGCTGCAGGAGGATGTCCATCAGTCTTTGGAACGTGGCCGGTGCCCCGTGTAGTCCAAAGGGGGGAACCCGGTACTGCCAGTGGCCGGTGGCCGTGCTAAAGGCGGTCTTGGGCCTTGCGACCGGCGCTAGAGCAACTTGCCAGTATCCTTTGGTCAGGTCCGGGGTGGATATGAAGCGGGCCCTCCCCAGTCACTCCACGAGGTCGTCCACTCAGGGGAGGGGATAGCTATCGAAATGAGACACCTGGTTCAGCTTCCGGAAGTCATTGCAGAGCCTTATGCTCCTGTCCGGCTTCGGCACTACGACGATGGGGCTGGACCAGGGGCTGTTGGACTCCTCTCTTTCTTTTTTAATTTTTTTTTATTATGGGTGTTGTGGATAAAATCAACCTTTCTAGCCTAAGTCAAAAAACTTCAAAGACAGAGAGTTTTGTAGATGTCAAACGTAATCAACTTTTTTGAAAACCAACAAAGTGTGACTGTCTGCAGAGAGTCCAACTTGTACATACAGAAACATGTCTTTATATACTTCCCAAAACAGTAAACCTAATTCCTAGGTGTGGCATTCAACGTTTCTTTTTAGAACTGACCAATCTCCATTGCTTTAACTAATTATTCATATCCATAGGATACCTTATCTTTGTGGCGCATGCGCAGCCAGTTGTATATTCTTTTAAAGTTTTACCAGACCTGGGTTTGTTTACCATGACACATATTTCATCCTATAGCCACATCTTGGTACCTTTCTGTTGATTCTTATCTTTTCTTTTGTCACTGATTTACAATCTTAAGAGGCTCTGTTTTAGAAAGCCAGTTCTGGAATGTGTCCAAATTACTACCATAAAGTGAAGTTGCATTTAGATAAACACAAGCTCTGGTTTTACTACCACAGAGTAAGTCTGCTTTAGACAAAACCCAAAACCTCTAATTTACACATTTAGAGGTGAAACTGAGTTTAAACAAACACAGGTTTTTGCTTTACACACTTGGAAGACCACATGTTGGATGTGTCTTATAGTTTTAGATTAGCCACAGAAAGTAATTAGTCCCACTGTTTAGTAAGACACAGAATTCTTCTAACTCAAACCACACTCAGAATATTACTTGATAAACCATTATTCTATGGAGTTTGATTATGCTTCTAACTATTGACTATACATATAGATTATGCTTTTTAACCCATACAGATTATTTGATTATACTTTAAGGAGTAATTCTAAATGCAGGTTACATATTGAATACACTTCATTAATATATCCAGAAGTGAGTTATACACATTGATTACAAGTCCTAGCTAATTTTATACATATTTTCGATATATTTTCTATATGGGCAGGTCTGTGCTCTACACCCGCATTCTCCACCAGTGTAGCAGGAATAGCCCGGGGGGAAAGGCGGAGCACAGATACACAGGAAGCTGGTGGTAGTGGTAAAGTGATCAAAACGTTATTTTCTTATGCACACAACATGGTCGGCAGGGAGGAGATGTGTGTGTGAGGCTGCATATTGTAGCGGGATCAGCCCAGGGGCTAGCACAAACACGCGGGAGGCAGGTTGTGGTGAGAGAAGTGCAAAAACAAGGATTTATTGTCCTTCAGTCTGAAGCAGTGTGTGTGTGGGTGTGTGCGTGTGTGTGTGTGGCTGGATGAGGGAAACCCGGCGGGGGCGGGGCTGGCGTAGCGGCGTTCTTCGGGGCGAGGAGAGAGAGCGAGAGAGAGAAAACGCGAGAGATTAGGGAAGCCCGTGTTGTGTGGTTTCGGTGGAAATACCTCGTCTATTAGATGCCTACGTAGCCGAGTCGGTCTTCAGTCTTCCTCGGGCGGTAGGGCGTCCTTTTATCCCCTCCTTCAGGAGCTGTATTGGTGGACATATCGCTCCAGGTTCGCCAATCAGCCGCCGGCGAGGCGTGGGTGGCTCCACCCTGCCGTGACGGCCCTTCCGGTTAGTGTTGGGACCCCGAACGGCAGTCGGGGAAGGAGCGAATCTCCTAGTGTGCGCGTCGGGTGGCAGTTCGCCGTGACAGTACCCCCCCCTCAGCTCCGAGCCTACTGCCACTGGGAGGCGGGCCCAGAGCGTGTCCCGCCGTGAGAGCCCATCTGCATTCCCGTGCAGGGTCCCCGCCCGGTGCTGGACCTGAAAGGAGAAATCCTGCAGGGTGAGAAACCACCGAGTGACCCGGATGTTCGTGTCCTTGGCCTTGGCCATCCATTGTAGGGGTGCATGGTCTGTGACCAGGACAAAGTGCCGTCCCGCTCCACCGCGGCGTACCTCTTTTCAGCGGGGGCCAGTTTCCGGCTGATGTAGAGGACCAGGTGCTCTTCTCCGTCGAAGGTTTGGGAGAGGACCGCGCTGTTTCAGATGCGTCGTTGTGTACCGTGAATGGGAGCGTGAAGTCCGGGTTCCGCAACACCGGGGCGCTGGTGAGGGCCCGTTTCAGGGCTTGGAAGGCCCTCTCCGCCTCGGTTGACCATTTCACCCGGTCCGGCTGGCCCTTTTTGGTGAGATCTGAGAGAGGCGAAGCTATCGCAGAGAAGTTAGGCACAAATCTTCGATAGTACCCTGCCAACCCCAAGAAGGCTCTTACGGCTTCGATCTTCCTCATCTGTGGCTTCAGCAACCCCCGCCCAATGCGGTACCCCAGGTACTGTGCCTCGGTTAATCCCAGGTGACATTTCTTGGGGTTGGCTGACAGTCCGGCTTTCCGGAGCCCCCTCAGGACCTCCCCCAGATGGAACAGGTGGTCCGACCAGGTGGAGGAATGGACGACGACATCGTCCAAGTAGGCTGCTGCGAAGCTGCGGTGGGGTCGTAGGACGATGTCCATCAGCCGTTGGAAGGTGGCCGGTGCCCCGTGTAGGCCAAAGGGGCGGACCTGGTACTGCCAGTGGCCGGTGGAGGTACTAAAGGCCGTCTTGGGCCTGGCGTCGGGCGCTAGGGCAACTTGCCAATACCCCTTGGTGAGGTCCAGGGTGGATATAAAGTGGGCCCTCCCCAGTCGCTCCACCAGGTCGTCCACTCGGGGGAGGGGGTAACTATCGAAGTCCAATACCTGGTTCAGCCTCCGGAAGTTGTTACAAAGTCCGTTGGGTTTCGGTACGACAACGATGGGACTGGACCAGGGGCTGGTTGACTCCTCGACGATCCTGTCCCTTAGCATTCGCTCCACCTCCTCCTCGATGGCCTTCCGCCGGGCCTCAGGGACCCGGTAGGGTCTCTGTCTTACTACCACGGGGTATCTTGATCGCGTGGTGAACCACCTGGGTCATCCCTGGGGAGGAGGAGAACACGTCTGCAAATTGGTCCACCATCTCGTTAAGTTCCTGTCTCTGCGCGGGGGTGAGGTCCTCCCCAAAGTCGACCAAAGCACGCTTGTCAGGATCTGTGTCCCGGCCTGCGTACGCCAAAACCATCGGGGCTGGTTCCACCCACCTCTTCAACAGGTTTATATGGTATAGTTTCCCGTCCGTACGCTTACCGGGTTGTTGCAGGCGGTAGTTGACGGCCCCCCCGTCGCTCAAGGACCGTATACGGGCCCTGCCACCGGGCCAGGAACTTGCAGGCGCTACTAGGCACTAGGAGAAGGACCTCGTCCCCCGGGTGGAACTCCCGGGGCTGCGCCGGGCAGTTATACACCCGCTGCTGTTCCTCCTGCGTGGCGCGCATATGTTCCTGCACTATGGGCGCCACCAGGTCAATTCTATCTTGCATCTCCTGCACGTACTCAATGATCGAGCGGTACGGGGATGGCTGTTCCTCCCAGGCTTTGCGGGCGACGTCCAGCAGTCCTCGCGGCCGCCGCCAAAACAGGAGCTCAAACGGGGTGAAGCCTGTGGACGCCTGGGGGCACTCCCGGACGGTGAAGAGTACATAGGGAAGGAGGAGGTCCCAGTTCCTCCCCTCGTCGTCTACCACCCGCCGTAGCATCCGTTTGAGCGTCTGATTGAAGCGCTCTACGAGTCCGTCGGTCTGTGGGTGGTAGACAGACGTCTTCAGGTGCTTCACCTGCAACAACCAACACAGATCCGTCATTAATTTTGACACGAAGGGCGTACCTTGGTTGGTCAGGATGTCCTTGGGTATGCACACCCGGCTGAAGAGGAGTACTAGCTCCCTGGCGATGTTGGGGGAAGTGGCCTTGCGTAGCGGCATCGCCTCCGGATACCGGGTGGCGTAGTCCACAACAACGAGGATATATTCATGGCCCCGCGCCGACTTGGGAAGGGGGCCTACCAGGTCCATACCAACCCGCTCGAATGGGACGCCTATGATGGGTAGTGGGATGAGGGGCGCCGGCGGGGGCTTCCTGGGCATGGTGCGCTGGCACTGAGGGCATTGCTGGCAGAACCCCCGGACCTCGGCATCCATCCCGGGCCATACGAACAGGTCCCTCAGTTTCTCCAGAGTGTTCTGCGCCCCTAGGTGGCCGCCGAGGGGGTGGGCATGGGCCAGGTGCATTACCAGGTTAGTCCTCGTCCGTGGTACCACCAGGAGGTTCGTCTGTTCTCCTCGGCGGCAGACCCGCTGGTAGAGGAGGCCCCCTTTTATGAGGAAGTACAAGGTGGGGAGCCTCAGGTCGGGGTTCTGGGTGACCCCCTCTATCACGCGCGCTTGTGCCCAGCAGTGTTTCAGGCGGTCGTCCTCTTTCTGCTCCCGGCCGAACTTCCCTTCTCGGTTCACCTGTTGAAACACAGAGGACACCGGATTAGTCAATAGAGGGGACTCACCTTCGGTTTCGGCGTCTCCGGCGTCTTGGGCCAGGCAGACTGCCCGGCGTCAAGTCCTCTGGGTCCGTAGTGACGGCTTCTTTGCCTCGGTAGCAGGGCCCGTTGGGAAGCCCGGCCACACCCACATGGAGGGGCCAGGTCCCGGCTGTACTCCGAATCCGCACCTCGGCTGCCAGGATCTCTCGGGTCTCCCCATGGATGCAGGTGACGGCGAATACTCCCTCCAGTTGAAGCGCCTTGGGGAGAACAGTTGGTCGGGCGAGCGTCACCGTACTCCCGGTGTCCAGTAGGGCGGTGACGGGTCTTCCTTCCACCCACACCATCTGGGTGGGGCCCTCGGGTGGCTGTTGGAGGTGGAGCGCGCACCCAGATAGCCATGGTTTCTGGATCCGCCGACCGGGCTCTATCTCCGGTTCCGTGGGCATGGGCTCGTCGGGGGGTCATCCGGCTTGGTGACCTCCGGCGGATCCTCCACTGCCCAGGGGGGCGTTGACGGTCAGGCCGGGGCCCTGAGGTCCCGAGGGGTAGGGCAGAGGGTTTTTGGTCTCCCTGGCTAAACCCGGGCATGGCCACAGTGCGCTCTAGCACCGACAGGAGTGCCTGGGGTGATTCTAGCGCCTGTGCCCCTAAGGCCTGTCGTTCTAGGCGGGTTAATGCCCTCAGGAACCGGTCCATCGCCACCTTCTCTGCCACCTCCGTGGCCGTATACTGGTCCGGCCGGAGCCACCGCTTAGTGAGTCGGATCAAGGAGTTTAGTTGTCCGCGTGGAGACGGCCCCGGCTGGTAGGCCCAGCTATGGAACTCCATTGCCGCCTGGTAAGTGGTGCGGCCACACCACGCCAGGACCCCTTCTTTCATCGTTGGGTAGTCTGCGGCGTCTTCCGGTTCAAGGCTGTAGTACGCGGTGTGTGCCTCCCCTGTGAGTAACACGCCAATGGCCCGGGGCCAGTCATCCCGGTCCCACCCCTCCCGGCGTGTAATATTTTCAAAGGTTTCGAAGTAGGCTACGAGGTCTTCCTCGGGGGAGAGGGGTGGCAGTAGGTGGCGGAGCTCGCATCTTGGGTCCGGGAGGGGTGTGGAGGCTGCGGGGGTCAAGGTCTTGAGGTCCACCAGCGTTTGGGTGGCAACCTGGAGGCTTTCGGCAAGTTGCTGAGTGACGGCCTGTTGCTGGATGCTGGCCTCCAGCAGGTATTTTAAAGTCTGCTCCATGGGTTTTTTTTTTTTTTTTTAGGAGCGGGTCTGTGCTACTGCCCGCATGCTCCACCAGTGTAGCGGGATCAGCCTGGGGAGGCGGGCGCAAAAACACGACACCCGGAGGCAGGTTGTGGTGAGAGAAGTGCAAAAACAAGGATTTATTGTCCTTCAGTCTGAAGCGGTGTGTGTGTGGGTGTGTGCGTGTGTGTGTGGCTGGATGAGGGAAACCCGGGCGGGGGCGGGGCGTGTGGCGTTCTTCGGGCGTGTCGGGATTCCTGGAAGAAGCTGGGAAGAAGCGGTTCCCTATGCCGGTTTTCTAACGTCACCACTGTCCTCGTCTGTCGGTCCCCGTCCAGGCCGGAGCCCTCTGTAGAAGAGGAGAGGAGAGGAGAGAAGGCGAGAGAGAAAAGCGAGAGATTAGGGAAGACCGTATGCGCGTGTTTTCGGTGGAAATACCTCGTCTATTAGATGCCTACGTAGCCGAGTCGGTCTTCAGTCTTCCTCGGGCGGAAGGGCGTCCTTTTATCCCCTCCTTCTGGAACTGTATTGGTGGAAATCTTGCTCCAGGTTCGCCAATCAGCCGCCGGCGAGGCGTGGGTGGCTCCACCCCGCCGTGACGGCCCTTCCGGTTAGTGTTGGGACCCCGACCAGCAGTCGGTGAAGGAGCGAATCTCCTAGTCTGCGCGTCGGGTGGCGGTTTGCCGTGACAATATATGTGTGTATATATATATATGTATACACACACATACATATACACACACACACACACACACATACACATATGTATATATATATATAATGCTTGTGCAGTACTGACCGGCTGGATTCAGGCCTGCTACATGCTCAATGCTGTCCGGACTTTGCTATCTCTCTATGCTGAGTGCATAACTCACCACCTTGGGATTGTATCGGGACATGACTTTATCTCCATCTCTGCAACACACACAGAGGACAAGGATCTTCACAAGGAAGGCTCGTTAGTGCTAGGGTCCATAATGTTTAGCACATTCTGTGCATCTGCCATTTATGCTAGTCTCCTAAATGATAGCCTCAATGTGAATGCTCTGCCTCTTCCTTTAATCTTCCCTGTTTTCTGAAGCTCTTGTACTGTAATCTTTAACTCCCCATGCTTAACTGACTCACAGACAGGAAGAAAAAGATCAAGAAGACCCTTTCATTTTCCTTTTCTCTCTCTCTCTCTCTCTCTCTCTCTCTCTCTCTCTATTCTTGTCTGTGTCTCCCACTGTAAACCGAGTGTTTTTGTTTACACTGTCTTGGAGAAGACATAAACTCTCTATGACAATTGATAGACACTTAGAATATAGCACTCGGTGGTAATATTGACACAAAACCCTGCTAAACAACATTGTTACATATTACCGGACCACGTTTCTGACAAAACATCATCAAAGCTGCATGGAGACGTGCAGAAAGTAAAAGATTATTGATGATCAAATTAGTGTGTAGGAATCTTAGATGAATATGTGGGTTTTTTTTCTTCTGTCTATGTGGAAATCCTACGTACAACGTATATATGGTACATCAGACATACGTCTAATTACTACATATTTAATACCATGGCACGGTCAAGGCATTTATTTATACATGATATGGCCAAAAGTATACGGACACCTGACCATCATACCTATATGAGATTTTTGGACATCCCATTCCAAAACCATAAGCATTCATATAGAGTTTCCCTCGCAGACTGACATGCATAGTGATCTTAGGCGTGTGTAGAGCTGCTCGGTCACGGAAAACCCATTTTATGAAGCTCCTACATAGTTTGTGTGTTGATGTTGCTTCCAGAGGCAGGTTGGAACTCTGCAGTGAGTGAACCAAACAGAGGTCAGGTGATTTGTACACGCGCTTCAGTAATTGGCGGTCCTACTCTCCTGACAGCTTGCGTTTCACAAACTGGTTAATAGCAAAGGTGGCATCCTGTGACAGTCCCATGTTTAAAATAAAAGTCGCTGAACTTTTCGGTATGATCCACTCTGCTGCTTGTTTGTCTCTGCTCTGGAGATGGCATTTCTATATGCTTGATTCTATACACCTGTTAGCAGTGGGTGTGGCTAAAACACCTGAATGCAATAATTAGGAAAGATATCCACCATCCTTTTAGCCGGATAGTGTTTTTTTTAAATGATTTTTCATTTTGCTATTTATACGATTTTGATGATAACCAATTATACCAGAATGCAAATATACTATTTATGAAAACTCATGGCTGCTGAAACAACATTGTTTTGTACATACTCTAAATAAGAGTGTGACGTCCGATATATATATATTACACCGTAACCATTACAGTGCGGGAAAAAGTATTTGATCCCCTGCCGATTTTGTACATTTGCCCACTGACAAAGAAATGATGAGTCTGTAATTTTAATGGTAGGTTTATTTGAACAGTGAGAGACAAAATAACAACAGAAAAATGCAGAAAAACGCATGTCAAAAATGTTATAAACTGCATTTTAATGATGGAAATATGTATTTGACCACCTCTGCAAAACATGACTTAGTACTTGGTGGCAAAACCCTTGTTGGCAATCACAGAGGTCAGACGTTTCTTGTAGTTGACCACCAGGTTTGCACACATCTCAGGAGGGATTTTGTCCCACTCCTTTTGCAGATCTTCTCCAAGTCATTAAGGTTTTGAGGCTGACGTTTGGCAACTTGAACCTTCAGCTCCCTCCACAGATTTTCTATGGGATTAAGGTCTGGAGACTGGCTAGGCCACTCCAGGACCTTAATGTGCTTCTTCTTGAGCCACTCCTTTGTTGCCTTGGCCGTGTCTTTTGGGTCATTGTCATGCTGGAATACCCATCCACGACCCATTTTAAATGCCCTGGCTGAGGGAAGCAGGTTCTCACCCAAGATTAATTATAGACTGATCATATCTTTGTCAGTGGGCAAACGTACAAAATCAGCAGGGGATCAAGCAGGGGATACTCCATGTTTGATGGTGGGGATGGTGTTCTTGGGATCACAGACAGAATTCCTCCTCCTCCAAACACGGTGTGTTGAGTTGATGCCAAAGAGCTCCATTTTGGTCTCATCTGACCACAACACTTTCACACAGTTGTCCTCTGAATCATTCAGATGTTCATTGGCAAACTTCAGACGGGCATGTATATGTGCTTTCTTGAGCAGGGGAACCTTCTGGGCGCTGCAGGATTTCAGTCCTTCACTTTGATCATTGACAAGATCCTCCCGTGTAGTTCTGGGCTGATTCCTCACTGTTCTCATGATCATTGCAATTCCAACAGGTGAGATCTTGCATGGAGCCCCAGGCCAAGGGGGATTGACAATTCTTTTGTGTTTCTTCCATTTGCAAATAATCGCACCCACTGTTGTCACCTTCTAACCAAGCTGCTTGGCGATGGTCTTGTAGCCCATTCCAGACTTGTGTAGGTCTACAATCTTGTCCCTGACATCCTTGGAGAGCTCTTTGGTCTTGGCCATGGTGGAGAGTTTGGAATCTGATTGATTGATTGCTTCTGTGGACAGGTGTCTTTTATACAGCTAACAAGCTGAGATTAGGAGCACTCCATTTAAGAGTGTGCTCCTAAACTCAGCTCGTTACCTGTAATAAAGACACCTGGGAGCCAGAAATCTTTCTGATTGAGAGGGGGTCAAATACTTATTTCCCTCATTAAAATGCAAATCAATTTATAACATTTTTGACATGTGTTTTTCTGGATATTCTTGTTGTTATTCTGTCTCTCACTGTTCAAATAAACCTTCCATTAAAATTATAGACTGATCATTTCTTTGTCAGTGGGTAAACATACAAAATCAGCAGGGGATCAAATACTTCTTTCCCTCACTGTAGATCAAAAGATGCAGGCTATTTGACGGTAACTCAAATAGTGAAGGCTACAGCAGGGGGAAAAGCTTTCTCTTATAGAGCCCCACAGTTATGGAACAGTCTTCCTATTAGTGTTCGGGACTCAGACACAGTCTCAGTGTTTAAGTCTAGGCTTAAAACGTATTGGTTTACTCAATCCTACCCTAACTAGACTTTCTATTATACTAATTATGTGACTTTTTTGAGGTCATTAACTCAAGTTTTCACATACTTTTTCCACAAGCACTATGAGGTTTTTTTGGTTGTTCTCAATAAAGACATGAAAGATAAGAATTTTTTTATGTTATTATTTTAGACACATTATATTTGTCAATGCCCCTGACTTAGATGAAGCTCATTTTATGACAAATTTATTCAGAAAACCATGAAATTCCAAAAGGTTCACATACTTTTTCTTGCCACTGTATGCAGTGTACTCAAACATATTTCTACTGGGAGAAAAAAATTGCTTCACCTAATGTCTACCATGGCATATTTTTTATATTATATTCTGTTTTTTGTGAAGGGGGTGTGAAGAATCAAGAGAATCAAGAATCAAGAGACACACAGAATCTTACCTGAGCTTCTGGGTCATGTTTATTCAGACTTTCCTAAAATGAACAAGCTCTGCTAAGAAGACTTGCCTTTTGTTTTTCTCGCTCGCTCGTGGGTTATGGAAAAAACTGTGAAAGCACAAAAACACACATTAATAACCTTGTCTTATAAGACACAGGTGAGAATCATCACCTACTGGTTCAACCCATGTCCTCTCTATCCACAGCTGACACTTGACCATGGCACTGCCACCACATACCCCCACCACCAAACTCAGGCCGGGGAGCTGTCTGGCCTTAAGCTAATGACCCCGCCCCCTGCCCCCGCCCCACTGGTGGTCACTGGTGTAACCCAACTGGAGTGGAAAAGTTACTTTTTCCTTCCAACAACTCTCACCCCCTGTGAATCACGTGTCTGGGAGTTAGACACAAGCTACTCTCGCTAATCCTGAGTGCTGACCACATTGTTCTCTGTTCACTTTAAGGGTATTAGAGCACAGGGTGCGAGTTGCAGCTGTGACTAAAGGGGACCCGAGTTTTTCTGTGCCTCCCGCATAGAAAGACGAGGCTGTTCAATGGTGCAATGTCTTAACCACCAAACTAACACTGCCCTTTATATAGCGCCACCATTTTGTTCTTATGAGATGTGCAGGTTGAGCTCATACAGAAGTTTGCCAAGTTTGGTGGAAACATCTCATTCCTGTTCAAGAGCAAAAATGACCACGCCCCCATCAAACATTTTTACCTAGCATTATGGTGATGAATTGAAAGTTACACTTTTTTTTTTATTAATTATTGAAAATGGGGCTTCAGAGAATGTTTCTGTACTGGTTTGTCTCCAATCAGATGAACAGCCTAGGACTAGTTGCAAAAGTAGGTTTTGCAAAAAGTCCAATATGGTGGAGAGCATTTCTTGGCAGAAATTTAACCAATGAAATATATGATTTGTTCGGCTTGAGCCAAGGATTCCAATGATACAAGACACAAGTCTGTGAGACATGGTTCAAAAATCATGACCATTTTTGTAAATTTTTTCGCTGTACTGCCACCATGTGGTCGATCAGGGAGAGATTTTGCAATACCGTAAACCGGTGAGGTCGAGTGAACGAGATGCACTTCAAATATACATTGTCAATCTCCTGAATCCATGGAAAGAGGCGGTTCCTCTGGTGATGGTGGACCCTGAAAGGAAAGAGCTGGGACAGAAGGTAAGTCCAAAAGTGTGGTGCAATATAATGAAGTAAATAATCTTAAATGATATTAAAATCAGTGAACTCATCATTTGTCATTTCATACTTAACCCTATGCTTTCAATACATTATTTTAAAGATTTGTGTAATAATGTGGCTACACAATACCCTTGTTCACAAAACTATGAAAAATGTAGGAAATATCATCATGGACAATCGCACCTTGCAGTGAATGTGAGCTCAAACTGCAGACTTTATGCTTTAATTTGAGAGTATTGAACATCCAAATCAGGTGACTGATGGAGGAATTACGGTACTTATTATACGTGCGCCTGATTTCAAGGGACCAAAATTAATTGGACAAAATATCAATCATAAATTCAATTGCTAACACATTTTTGAAGTACACCTGTTATGGTTTTTCAGATATTACCTTTCATATAGTGTGTATATAGAGCTGTTTGTGAATGTAAAAACTCGAGCAAACGCCATTATCGACTTCCAAAAGAAGGAACCGATTCTGAACAGCTGAATCGAGTCATTAGTGATTCCAGACTTTACTTCCTGTACTAACCTACCTAGGTTTGTAACAAAAAGCCCCACCTCTGGTCTTCATCTGCTGCTCGCTTACAGCGGTTGACCAATCACAACAGACTGGGATGTCTGACCAAGCAGAGCTGAGAATGTTCTCTGAAAGGAGGAGTTTAGAACGAATCCTTTAGAACGGATCATTGAACGAGTCGTTTGTGGCACTGGGGGGGAAAAGGTAATACTGCAGTTTAATTGATGAGCACGTTAAAGTGTTTTTGATCTCTTATGCATGTACATCTATTGTATGAGAACTTTCCCTTACAAACTCAAACTCAATTCATAGGTCTCTGACAATTGTTTTTTTTTTTTTTTTGGTGCACACAGTATACACTTTTTTTCCCCTTCTTCTATTTTTCTATTTCTACAACAACATAAATGACTAGTCCCGAAGCAAATACACAGGGGCCAGCTGGAAACATGGTTAAAACGGAACTGAATTTGACTTATTGACAACCAACAAGGCAGAGTTCCTACTAAAACGTATAAAAGCAACCCATTATGAGCACGGTGATGGAGCCAGCCATTTTTTTAGCATCTCAGCTCAGGCACCACTTGGCTTCTCAATTAACCTCACAGGTGTAGGACTCCTCAAATAACCTCACAACAGATCCAGTTCAAATAAACTCGGAGTTCAAATAAAATCAGTCTTTCCTCTCTCAACTAGATATACCCAAAGATGAACAGACATTACCCAGTAGTCTAGATCATCCTCTCAGCTTGGGGGAGATAGCATCTTGTATCTCAACCATGAATAATAATAAAGCTCCTGATCCAGATGTCCTATAGAATTTAAAATGTTCTCCACTCATCTGTCCTGCTTATTATTAGAACTATACAACCTCAGAACAGGGCTTCTCACCAGCATCCTTCAACCAAGAACTTTTTAATGTCTTTAATTCCTTAATATTAAAGAAAGACAAGGACCCTAAATTTTGTGGCAGTTACAGACCTAATTAATAACAATGTCAAATTATTAGCTAAAGTATTGGAGAAACGCTTAGAGGTTCATCTTTCACCCATTATATCAGATGATCGAACTGGCTTTACACTAGGTCATCAGTTGTCATCCAATATACTCAGACTTTTAAATATGATCTTCACTCCATCTAGGTCACCAGTGGTTCTCTCACTAGACAGAAGGCTTTTGATCAGGTGGAACGGGATTATTTATTTACAGTTTTACAAAAATTTGGTTTCGGCCCCAAACTAATTTCACGGATACGTCTGCTATAATTCCCACTCATCTTGAAAATGAATTCAGAACCATCTCCCCATTTCTCTTTGTCTCGTGGCACCAGAGAGCCTCTCTCTATAGCCTTGAAATCGACTTCATTATGATCAGGTATTCATAGCGTCGGAAGGGAACACCAGGTTGACACCACAGACACCAGTCAAGCCATTTAGCAATATCTATTTTTTTATATGACGTCTGTTTGTTGAACCAGTCCTCTGTACACTAAAGGAGACCTGATTGTAAAACTGCATGTGGTAATTGCAGTCCCAAGGCCATCGCAGCAACAATAGTCCTAGCAACCACAGCGAGAATGTCCATGTGGAAATGAGGTCCAAAACCATTTCCATGGCACTTCAAGTGGTACAAAGGAAAGAGTAAGGGACATAAAATACAACCCTATCTGGAACCTCGATATAGGTGAAATGGTGAAGTCCACTTTTCAAAACTATCACCAATATCACATTTTCGCAAAACTGGGAACAAATAAGGCCACTCTAATGGGTCAAAAGCCTTCTCTATATCAAGAGAAACAATAACCAAATCATCTGTAGTGTGGGGGTAGATTATATTAAAAAGACATCTAAGATTTGGAAAGGAGTATAATTTTGATTTTTGATTTATACCAAAGATTTGGTATAAATCCTGTCTGATCAGGGTAAGTTTCATTAATCCATCCATCTTCAATTGCTTATTCCTTCTTCAGGGTCACGGGGAACCTGGAGTCTATCCCAGGAAGCATCGGGCACAAGGCGGGGTACACCCTGGACAGGGTGCCAGTCCATCGCAGGGCACAATCACATACACACTCACACTCACACACCCATTCATACACTATGTACAATTTAGACACGAAAAACCTACCATGCATGTCTTTGGACTGGGGGAGGAAACCGGAGTACCCGGAGGAAACCCCCGCAGCACGGGGAGAACATGCAAACTCCGCACACACATGGCCCTGGCGAGAATCGAACCCCGGACCCTGGAGGTGTGAGGCAAACCACTAAGCCACCGTGCGCCCCAGGGTAAGTTTATCAATTACAAATCTAAGCCTGATAGGGAAAACTTTACCCAAAATGATTTCATCAGTAGTGATATTAGCATCTATCTATTTACTTACTTCTTGATCTTTCCCTCTTTTAAGTGATACTGTACTTAAAAAGTCGCCTCATTTAAGGTATGAAGCAATATGCCAACAGTATTTGAATGAGTATACAGTTTAAATAAATAAGGTGAGAATAGATCACTGAATTCTTTGTAAAATTCACTAGAGTACTCATCAGAGCCAGGGGTCTTTCCACACTTCACTGACCCAATTGTATCTTGTATTTCTGAGACTGAAAGTCCAGCGTTGAGGAAGTCACGATCTTTCTAAACTAGAATAGGAATATCACAACTATACAAGAAGGTTTTTTTTTTTTTTTTTTTTACAGCCAGGTCATCGATTAAGGCCTTGGAGCTATTATAATACTTCTAACACTTTAATTACAGAAACTGGTCCTACATCATAGGTTACACAGATATATCATGATTCATTATGTAATACTGAATGAAAACATTATCATTTCTTTATTGTGAATTTGTACATTTATTACATTTTGTGATTTCCATACAGATATCTCTGTTTAGAAATTATTATAGATGAATGTATGAGTATGTTCTAGGAGTATGTACAGAGTATGTTTTTCTAAGTAGAGCAGTCAGAAATACAAACATGTTTTTTGTTTACTCAAACCAAAGTCCAAATGATTTCCCATGTGTTCTGTGCTGGACACAATTTAATGCCATAACTTGGAATAAACCTTTTTTAAAATATCAAATATGTTATTTGCAACCTTTTCAAAGGCTGTAAGCTTTTTCTACATGCCCAGAAATCATGTGCAGTTTTTGTAAAATATACCAGACAGTTGGTCACATTTGTTTATTATTCTTTATCACTAAGAAACAAGTGTCCACTTCCACTGAGGGAGGTTAGACAATAAACACTCTACCCTGTCTACCTTGGCATATACAGTGTGTGTGTGTGTGTGTATATATATATATATATATATATATATATATATATATATATATATATATATATATATATATATATATATATATTATATATATATATATATATATATAATTGATTAAAAGCCTACCTTTTAATCAATTTTATAGTTTGAATTTGTGAGCTAGCAGGGCCAATGTATTTTGGTGAAGCAAATTATCCGATATTGTTTTATCAAGCCAGCCTGGAGGGTTCAATGGGTACCCCGGACCCCGACTGAGTGGACAAAGCTCATCTAGACCAGCCAACCATAATAAAAGGCAAGCAGAACACCTGTTAAAGCAATGTTTCTGCAGTAGTTTTGTGCGGTCTGGTCTGTGAGGGCTTGGAGGCCCCCATATTTGGGGCAGATCAATTCTGTGACCCTCCTTAAAATGAATTAAAATTTAAAATTAGTTTTAAATGTTATCCGAGCACTGTGTTGTTATGTGTTAAGTTGTGTTTTAGGTATTGTTTTAAATGGTGCTCCCAGTCGTGTTTGAGTGTTTCTTAAGTTGTGCTCAATACATATTGTTCTATAGAATTGTATAACACATATAAGAGACGAAGGGTATCTGACACACCATTCTCAATCGGCCTCATATACTAGCTCCTAGTTCATACAGTATTTGATCTCATATATGTACCGTTGTCAGTACCACCTCAGAACACTAGGGTGAGGAGCATTCCATTATAAAGGTATAAAGATAGAACTTATGTTGAGGATGAATTAAAGAGAAATGGTGTTTCAAATTTCTGAGTAAAGAGTAGAACAGGTGAACGTAGTTAACATTATCGTAAGTAATAGATAATAAGGCTAGCAAAGGTAATGAGGTACGGCTGAAGGTGGCTGGGGGTGGGTACGTGTGTGTGTGTGTGTTACAGGGCAGTTACAAGGTTAGACACGATCTGCAACACACACAGCTCAGTCTTCCTTCACAACATGGACGGTGCCCTAAAGGCTTTGCTGCTGGCAGCCCTGATTCTTCTGGTTTCTGCCCAGACATCTAATAACTACAGAAGCTTGTCTGGTGTTGTGACAAAACACGTTGACAAAGCGCTGAAAAAGGCAAACCAAGACTTTGGAGCGGGTCATCACATTGCTTTTCATTCACTCATAGACACTCCAGTGGTAAGTTCTGTCAATATTTTGAGGAGTTGCTTTACTTATGCACATAACATTTCAAATACCGTATAAACAATTATTTATACACCTGCAGCAGGGGCAGACATATTTGGCTTGTATTTACTGGTTATGAGGTAGCTACTGTCATAACATCAGATAAGAAAGGAATAACATGACAGACCATGCTGACGCAGTGCAGATGGCCATTACCACCCTCAAGTGTATTATTTGTTTATAGCAGCACTGAACAAAGCGTGTCGTTCTGTTTAAACCACAGTGATTTGCTAATGATTACAAATTTGAATTCTATACAGAACAACACATGGCACTTTTTGGACTGTTTATAGTTATATAATGTTATGGAACCCCTACAAGACAAGTTATTTCCTGTTAGGACTTACGTTATAGCAGCTCTAAACAGGTGATTGCTCACCAGCCTCTTTTTTCTCTCGCTTGAAGTTAATATGATAAGGGTTAGGGTTAGAAACCCTGTTTTGTTGATAGAGTCTATGTATATGATAACCTTTTCAAGCTCAATATGTATGCTATCGGCAGTTAAAATGCGTATGTTTGGCGACAGTCACAAATCAATGTCAGTAAGATCTGTTGAAATAAATATAATGTCGTAAATAATGTTTACATCACATAAATTACCATTTCCTGTTTACCACCATGCCTTCAAATCATTATTTTAAAGATATGTGTTTGCTAACGTGGCTACGCAATACCATTTTTAACAGACTAGAGAGAGCTACTTGAAGGTAAATGTCCTTCTGATGGTCACAACATGTAAGAAGGCTTCAAAGGATGCATATGGGCACCGAGATGAATGTAATAAACAAAAAGAAAAAACGGTGTGTATGATACCTTTATTGGCCTAATTCTTATATATCTTATAAAGCCAAGAAGGTCTATAACCTTTTGGTTTAACATCATTAACCTTTTGACATTGATAAACAGATTCTGTTTCATATGAACATACGTCTGAACCGTAGAAACATTAATCATGGATATTGTATAGTATCAATAAAAGCTTTCCTAAACGAAAGGCCATAACGTTTTTATTTTACACAGCCCATGATTGACTGTCTTGTGTGTAAGACGAATAATGGTAATGAACTGGTTGACTGTGCCAGGAAGATTGATGTCAGTAGTGTAAGTATACTACAGCAAATATAGTAATACACACCACGGGAAAACTAAAAACATCTTCTGTACGTGGTGTTGGAGATTATATTACAAACTCAATTAAAAAAAGTAATTGCTTCTTTTTCAGCAAAAGCGCACTGAATTTCGAGGCAAATGTATTAATCATCACACTGGAGAATTCAGCATTTTTGCGCGGCTACCTTTTTCTGGGGATAATGAGAAGCAGAGTTGATGTCTCGGATGTGTGTGAAGCTGCACAAATCACAACAGCACAAATTAAAGGGATAAAGGATATTTTTTAAAAATCTAACCATTTTTAATCTGGGCACTGAAATAGTTAATATAGTAGCAAATTATTATTATTATTATTATATATATATTTTTAATAACCCCATTTTGTTGTATTAGAAGTGAAAAGTGATCTGAATTTGGGTTCAGGTCTTCACTGTTATAAAAGGATATGCAGTAATGGGCAAAGATTTACTTTATGATACCGTGATTAAACACATTAATAAATAAAGCACATTTAAGAGGAGTGTTTTCTGGTTTTGATTTTCAGGTTTGATTTTGTACTTAATCATTTCATTATCTCAGTCTATATTTGTTTTGTTGCCTGGTAAAACCATTTCACCTGTATAGTTCGCAATGGAATTGAGCATAAACTAGCACTGTACGCTGACGACTTACTGCTTTATGTTACAGATCCATTTGCATCTATTCCGGAAATAATACGCGTATTACGTGCCTTTGGGAAATTCTCGGGGTATAAACTGAACCTACCAAAGAGTGAATGTTTACCTATAAACCAATCTGGCATAAAGATAAAACAGACTGAAATACCCTTTTCGTTTGGAACATTCAAAATTCAAATATCTCGGAGTTAATGTCACCCGTTCCCATTCTGCATTAATGGCGGCGAATTTTACTCCCTTAATCTCATACATGAAGTCAGCCTTTCAAAGATGGGCAGCTCTGCCATTATCCCCTCTTGGCAGAATAAACAGAGTAAAAATGAACATTCTCCCAAAATTCCTCTACCTCTTTCAGTCCATCCCTTTGTTTTTACCCAAATCTTTCTTTAAGAATACAGACAAATTAATCTTGTCTTTCATATGGGCAGGAAAAACTCCCAGGGTTAAAAAATTTTCACTTCAGCGGAGTCGACTGAGTGGTGGCCTCGCATTGCCCAATTTCATGTATTATTATTGGGCGGCTAATATTCAGAAACTGGTGCTGTGGGTGCAGGCCCCCTCTCTTCCATGGTGCCACTTAGAAGCACAGTCTTGCATTTCAATTTCCCTCCCTGCTCTTGTGTTCTCCTCCCTTCCCATAGCCCTTTCACAATATACAGATAATCCAGTAGTATGTACCTCTCTAAAGATTTTCTATCAGTTTCGTCGTCATTTTAAATCTATCTCGGCCTCAACCATGGCACCTATATGTAATAACCATCTCTTTCCCCCCTCCTTTATGGATTCCACATTCTCTCTTTGGGAAAAGAAGGGTCTGAAATGCCTTGAGGATCTTTTCATTAATAATGTGTTAGCAAACTTTTCTGAATTATCCTCATCATTCAGCCTGCCTCCGTCTCACCTTTTACGTTTCTTTCAAATTAGGCACTGTGTCTCCTCCCTATTCGTTGGTTTTCCCTCCTTACCTACAAAGTCTGCATGGGAAGAGGTGTTCAAGCTGAATCCTCATAAAAGGGGCATTATCTCACAGATATATGCAACAATCTGGTCTCAGGATGATTCTTACAATATCAAAATTGTAGGTGCTTGGGAAGAGGAATTGGGCCTGGAGCTTGAGGATGATTACTGGGGTAGAGCGTTAGATAATATACGGACCACCACGTCCTGTGCTAGACTTAGTTTTATACAGTTTAAAGTGGTCCATAGAGCCCACCTCTCTAGGAGTAGATTGTCTAAAATATATCCCAATGTTCCTGACATGTGTGAGAATTGCAAACTTTCAGCCTGTAACCTGAGTCATATGTTTGTACTCTGTCCCAAACTACAGACCTTTTGGAACTCTTTTTTCGGCACTATGTCCGACATTCTTAAAATCAAATTGGATCTTTGTCCTTTAATCGCCATCTTTGGTGTTTCATCTCAGTGTCAGCCTCTGAACCATGAACAAGCTAGTGTTGTGGCCTTTGCATCGTTGCTTGCTCGGCACAGAATATTGTTGTCTTGGACCTCTCCGCAACCCCCCTCTATATCAGTTTGGCTTAGAGGTTTAATGTTCTTTTTGAAGCTGGAAAAAATCAAGTACAACATCAGAGGTAGGGGTGACTCATTTTTGGGAAAATGGCAACAATTTATTATCTATTTCAATGATTTACACACCCTGGAGGTAGATTGAGGAGAGGTAGATAGTGAACACTAACCATCTTACCCCCTTTCTGTTATTTTTTTATTTTATTTTACTTTATTTTATTTATTTTACTTATTTATTTATTTTCTTCCCCCCCCCCCCTTTTTTGGTTTTGGCTGTGGTTGTTTTGTGGGTTGTTGTTGGGTGGGGTGGTCTGTGTTATGATGTTAAAAATGCAAATTTCCAATAAAAATTCTATGACAAAAAAAATAAACATTTCACCTGGTGAAATGAACTGAAATATTTCTCATGTGTCCATAAAGTCATTCATTTAAATTCATAATCCATAGCTCATCGTTCATAGACAGTGTTGTTTCAGTAAATCGGTGTGTTTGACTAATACAATTTGAATTGGAATTTGAAATGGTATTAGGTATAACTCTAGTTCTCTTTTTAAGTATGTCAGCAGAATTCAGATATAAACAAGATCAGAATTTCATTGTGTAGTGACTGCACATACAATGAAGAACTTGAACTTGATTTCAAAAGGCAGAAATGAAACACACTCCACTCAGTTGCAAGCCTCGGCCCCTGCTCTGAGCAGCACATTGCTATATATTTTGAACCCAAGCTGACAACGAGTCAGTTCTGGGAGCGTAAATACATCATTTCATCCTCTGACCAACAGTCGGGCCATTCATCTTTTCTGACATTATTGTTAATGCCATGGTTGGCTGTGGTAGCAGTAGCTGCAGGTGTTTTGGCTGATGCTACATCTACAGGCTCCTTGCTACTAGGAGTGGCGCTACCATTAGCTAGACATGTGTTCTCTTTGTGCCCTTTTGGAGCACAGAGTCCAACATTATCGGCATAAATGTTTCTTAGCATTAATGTTACATTACATAACGTTAGACTAGCGTTAACTTTATTCATCTCGAGACTTGTTGAGAGAACCAGATCAGGTCACGGGTCAGTGTCACATAGTGGAAATGTACTTTATGTAATTATGCACCCAGAACCTGAAATGGAGAGAAAAGGAAAGAGTACTGGCAGCTTGTAAGAAGTGCCGGTACACCAAAACGTCAAATGTGGAAGTGTCGATACACCTACTGGTGAGTATTGGCCCAGCAAACAATTTAACATACAATAGTCGGCGAAGTCACAAAAAGATTACCGTCGATACAGTTCAGTTCAACAGCACCACAAATCACAGTCTACAAAATTATGCTGCATTATTTTTATTCAAGTGTACTTAATAAATTGGCAAGTATATTCTTAGTAAACTGTCATTTCAAACAAAAAACAATTTCTTAGTTATATAAAAGTATTTATCAATGCTGTCAGAAGCAAAGCAGCTGCTGAAATTTGGCTGGGAGAAGAACATAATAACAGCTTTCCATATAACAACAAAAACATCTGAAATCTTCTCACCTTTCTTCTGTATCTTTTCCAGTACTTTGCTGGCTCTTGACTTTTCTCCTAAAGCGTGAGTCATACCTCAGTGCCATTTTCAAATTTAGGAAGCATCAATTTCTCTGAAATAATGTCAACAGACACAAAATAACCTCTCTGAGTACAAATAAGCATTTGAAAACTCAATCAAAAATCAATCAAATAATCAAAATCAAAATGCTGAGATCAAAACTGAAATCTTTCAGTTACATTACATTTCCAACTGCAGCTACTTCATGGACCATACTACAGTATATGATTTAATCCTATTTTCACATACAGACAGGCTACAAAGGAAAAACCAGCTTAAGGTGTCTCAGTGAGGTGTTGGGCCACCAGATGCTACTAGAACAGCTTCAGTGCTCCTTGACATTGATTCTCCAAGTCTCTGAACTCAACTGGAGGGATGAACACCATTCTTCCAAGTGTTTTTATTGTGATGATGTAGACAGAGAGAACTGTCTAACGCATCAGTCCAAAATCTCCCATAGGTGTTCTACTGGGTCGGGATCTGGTGACTGTGAACTCATCAAACCATTCAGTGAGGGCAATAGGGGCATTGTCATCCTGGAAGAGACCACTCCCATCAGGAGAGAAATGTTTCATCGTAGGATAAAGGTGATCACTTTGTATTGATTTAAAGAACTTCTTCCTCTAAGGGGACAAGAGGACCCAAAACATGCCAACTCCCTAGAGCCAGCGGACCCCTGTTATCGGGGTGCAGCCTTCATGCCTCTCCTTTTCTCTTGGTGTATGCCACAGATGACCTCAACCACTTGAGAATATGGAGAGGGATGGCTCATCTGACCGTATTACTTTTTTCCACATCTTAGTAGGCCAGTGTCGTTCTATCACTCTCTATACAGATCTTTTGGTTTTCATCTCTTCACTTCCTTCAGAGAATTGGAGAATCTCTGCCAAGGCCCACTGAAACTGTTCTGGTGGCCTGTGGTGCCCAAAACCTCGCTAAGACACTAAATGTTGGTTTTTCCTTAAATTAGCCAGGTTGTGTAATAAAGACTTGCCCCACTGCCAAACCGTACCCTACAATGTAACTTCTTGGAAGAGCGAAGTACGTATTTATCACCCCAAATCGCAGACCTCGCTTTTAACTCACAGTCTTTTAACTGTTCCAATAACCCACCTAAAATCTACGGGTGATGGGGCTTTTTCGGTCTATGCTCCTTCACTTTGGAACTCTCTTCCCTCTGAACTCAAGGAAGCCCAGACTTTTGGCATTTTTAAAACTCTTCTCAAGACACACTTTTTCATACTTGCATTCGACTGCTTATGTCTTTTTTAGATCGTTTTATATTTATTTTTTATTATTGATGTTGTTGTTTTTGTTCTGATTAACTTTTATATGTTTTATTTTTCTGTGAACTGTGATTTTATGTACAGCGCTTTGAGAAGCTGCTTTATAGTCACTTTATAAAAGAAAGTTTATTATTATTATTATTATTATTATTATTATTATTATTATTACTACTAGTGTTACAGTAAACTTTTCCTATTTAAAAAAACTGATGGATGGATTATGAAGATATAATAAGCATATAATCATAAGCATATAATCATAATTTCTTTTTTTAAATCAGTTGTAACATTTATGGTAATAGATGGTCCGGCAGTGTGAATAAACCATTTTTTTGATGAACCTGATATAAAGAGTACAGAACAAAAACGCCATTATTAGTTCACTATATTAACCTTTTATTTGTATAACGGTTTTATTGTGATATAGCTGATTCATATTATCACATTTTCACTCACTCAAACTTCACAACAATAGATTTCTCCTCCTTCTGAGTACAATCAGCATGACTACATTGGATTACTTTGAATTTAAGGATTAACTCTGTGGTAAAAAAAAATAATCCACTAAAAGTTCATCCACGTGTCCTCTCAGGGGTCGCACAAATTGCCGCAAAAAGATCTGTGACTCGGCATTCGGACATTTCATTGGACAAGAGCGCTGTCCATCACACATGCTGCATTGTGATTGGTTCATTAAAAGAAAGGTGCGCTGATTAACGTACGAGGAAGACAGAGCGCGCGAAAGCGGCCAAAAGGAACGGAGCAGATCCGCAGCAGCTCGTAACAGAAGGTAAATTCAGTCTTTGCTGAGGTTCATTCTGTAATAAGATCCTGATGTAAGACACACAGCGCCATCTTATACATGTTTGGATCAAGACTCGCGCTTCCAATTTGTGTCTGGCCTCTGCTTCATGCTTCTTACTTTATCTTTGGCGCTAATGCTGTCTGACCCAGCTCCTGGCTCTATCACACATAAGCATAGAAAACGGACTAAGAAGAGGTGTGAACGCTTAAAACGCTCGTTCTGATCACAAATAACTTCTTAACAAGTCACATAAAACACTTCTCTGAGCCGCAGCAGTACCGCGCGCGCTCGTAGTCCCTGTGGTAAGACCGACAGCGCCATCTTGTGGAACTAACCGACTGAACTTCAGCCAGCAGCAAACTAGAGTTAATCTGTCAAAAGCATCCCCCCAAAAAATCAGATCTTTCCAACTTCAGACAAAATGCTGTGAGTTAAAGACGAAGTGTCCACTTTAAGCTCCTGTTAGCTAAAATTCATGCTGTGCTAAACTAAACGAATCTGTTCAGGAGCATGTTCTCTAGAAAGCTAACATTTGTGTGGGGGAAATGGGTGGAAAAAGAAAAAGGTCCACAGGAAGAAGTAAACCTTGAGGCTTGAACTTTAACATGTTCGATTTTCCTCAGAAGAAGAATCTCCTCTCTACATCACAGCTTAGCAAGATCTCACCTATACAATGAAATCCCACGTGGTTTAGGGACGATATCTGTGCACGCGCGTGCTTAGCTCCGGATGTTTCGTTTCGTACGCGCAGTTTCATATGCAAGAGATTCCGTATTCCCGTAAAAAATGAAATAAAAATAAATCTTGGTGAACAATCACATCTAGATGTATTTCTGTGAAATTACACAGCAGTAACTTCATTAATCTGTTTTGTTTTTCTTCACATAATATAGCGTTTCATGAATGTTAACATTGTTCAAGCTTCTGTTCTACGTATATTCGACGTCGATGATTGATTTTTTTGTCATGATCAAGCCTCTTTTCGACTAAGTGTAGCTTTCATTTAAACGGCGGGGGTTCGCTCGACTTCGTGGAAAGCGCGTTTGTGTCAGGTGGCATTTTGCGAATCGCACGGGAAAGGCCGCGAGAAGAGGTGAGCTTACATCCGACCGCGCCCTTCTGCTGACACGCTTGAAGAACTGGAGAAGATGTTCGGAATGTTCACGTGTGCAATTTAAAACCTCGCTACCCTACAACGGAAGAAACGGACCGAAAAGAAACACTAAAAATTCTGGAAATCTTTTTTAGACTCCTCAGAAGACGACAATTTCTTTGGCCACCAAGGGGATGGCAAGGGTTGAGTTCCCGAAGCGGGGAGAGAGTGTAACGGATAGCTGCACAGTGACGCGGCGTTTTAATTAACGGAAGAAAAAAAAAGAGATGAAGAGAAGGGTGTGGTCTTCGGAAGCAGTCAAAAGATCAGGTGACTAGGTGAGAGGAAGCGGGAGGTGGAAATGAGAGCCAGGTGGGAATGGCGGAACTGATGGTGTGCGTTTGCCAGGGACCATGCTAATGCTCTTACTGAGGATTATAACCTTGTGGATATTGATTCAGGAGGCTGGCGAACGCTTCGGGAATATTCTGCCATGGAGCGGAGCTTTGAGGGTTCGGAGGCACATCACGGGTTTGAGATCCTGTCTTTAATACTTTTGTGGAGAACCAGTATGCTTAAATGGTCGGATGTTACCGTCTGTAAAGAACTCCGAGTGCTGAGCGGAATCTGACTGCCGGTTTCACGTGCTTTCGGGTTCACGAACTCCCGTCTGCCTAAATCACCGCCGTTGAAGTGCTGCTTCTTTTTTTTTAAGATCGAATTCAGTGTATCGATGGAGTGAGACGCGAAGTTTGAGTCTCCTGCTGATCTCGATTAAAATTGTAATTAATTAGCACTTTTTTGGTCATATAATATATTTTGACTTATTCTACTTCGTTTCCTTATTTGTACTTTTAACGTTAAAATGTTTGGGAAGAACTTGAAAACTGGTGGTAGCATTCAGACAAAACTGAGGCCTAGAGAGCGCGCCGCGAGCGCGTCTCCTCCTCGTGAACCCGCATCCACATCGCCGAGCGGTGACCCTGACTTCGCCGCACTCAGGCTTGAGCTACTGGCTTTACAGAGGAAGGACATCGCCGATATTTTTAAAAAGGAGCTCCAGGAGAATCTTCAGGAGACTCTCAGGAAAGCGCTGTCTACTATCCAGCTTGACCTGCAGGCCATGAAAACACAGCAGGTTAATGATAAAGTCGCTACCGATGCCACCATATCAACACTGAAAGGTACTGTTGGGGAAATAGGCCACGCTCTCTCCGGTTGCACCGATGATATAGGACTAGGCATGAAGACTACTATCGATTCTCTCACTGCGACCGTGACTCCATTAGAGAATAAATGTGAGGATTTGGAGTCGAGGTCACGGCGCAATAACGTGAGGCTAGTCAGAGTTCCAGAGGGCGCTGACACCTGTACAACCGCTGCTGTAGCGGCCTTGTTAAAAGAGGCGTTTGGTCTGGAGAAGAAGCCGGTTCTGGACCGGTCCTACTGGACCCTTCAGCCCAAGCCCAAGCCTGGTGAAGGACCACGAGCTGTTGTGTGCAGATTCCACTATCACAGTGACTGTGTTGATATTTTACGCCGTGCGAGACAGCTCCAGCGCATTAAAGTGAGGGATTTGACCATCTCAGTTTTTCCTGACTACACAGCCAAGATAGCCGGGCCACGTTTAACGAGGTTCGGCGTCAACTTCGTGGTATTGAGTGCGCTCGCTATGGAAAACTTCACCCAGCTCGGCTTCGTATTACATATAACAGTGTTAAGAAGGACTTTATTTCAGCGGAGGAAGCAGCAGAATACGTTAAATTCTTAATACCGGGGTGAACCGCATCACCTACACAGTGTAGTGTTCTTTATTTATTTATAATAAAGAACACTCGGCCTTCCAGCTCTACA
Organism: Ameiurus melas; assembly: GCA_012411365.1. NCBI lineage: Eukaryota > Metazoa > Chordata > Actinopteri > Siluriformes > Ictaluridae > Ameiurus > Ameiurus melas. Next base: position 33,516,480 of record CM022756.1, on the reverse strand, counting down.
GAATTGGAATTCTTATTGAAGATATTGTTGGTACATTACTTCGTCTACAATTTGTGGACTCACTCCTCTTAAATCTACTTTTGTATTCTCTGTTTTGACGCTCTGACTGGGTTCGAGTTTATTTCATTTTATTAGTTATTTTTATTGTTTTTTAATTTTTTTAATGTGCTACACTGTGTAATATTAGTTATACGTCTTTAAAAGGTAAGGACATTATATTTGTTAAAGTGCGCAGACTATTTATTAGATTTGAAGTCAGTAGGGGACTTTTCTTTTACTGGATTTTTTTTTTGTTTAGCTTACTCTAGGTCCACTTTGTGGACAACTCTAGGTGGGAGACACTGCTGTCTCCTTTGTTTTATGGAGACTTTGGGTGTGTCCTTCTTCGGCTCTAATTGGCTATTCATATTCCTGTCCATCGTCAACCGCTTATTCCTTCTCCAGGGTCGCGGGGAACCTGGAGCCCATCCCAGGAAGCATCGGGCACAAGTCGGGGTACACCCTGGACAGGGTGCCAGTCCATCGCAGGGTACAATCACATACACACACACACACACACACACACACACACATTCATACACTATGGACAATTTACCAACCTACCAATCAACCTACCATGCATGTCCTTGGACTGGGGGAGGAAACCGGAGTACCCAGAGGAAACCCCCGCAGCACGGGGAGAACATGCAAACTCCGCACACACATGGCCCCGGCGGGAATCGAACGTTTACTTTATTTAAATGTTTAGTAGTAATATGGATCCCAGCATAGGCACAGGCACGCCTTTAAGATTTATTAGTTGGAATGTCAGAGGTATGGGTAATCCTGTCAAGAGATCTAAGGATTTTACACATTTGAAACGTCTTCCACTCGAACTTTAATTCGATAGCAGGAGGGGGCGCTATTTCAATTGACAAAAGGTTTTCGCGCACTAATGTTATTGCTGATGCGAACGGTAGATATATTATAGTTGCTGGTACTTTAATGCAAAGACAGGTGTTGTAAATGTATACGCTCCAAACTGATGATGTGGAATTTGCTAATAGACTGTTATTTTAAATATTCACCTGTTGATTTTTGATGGAGATTTAAATTGTGTAATTGACCCAAACTTGGATCAGTCTAATCCACGTACTCTGTTACTTTTTTTTCTTTTTCTTTTTTCTTCTCAATGAAATATTTGGGAAAGGGAAGGGGGGAGAGAAAAGGTAAATGAATCATATGTAAATGAATCACATGTAAATGAATCATATGAAAATGAATCACATATATATGAACCACATGTAAATGAATCATTTGAAAATGAATCACATATATATGAACCACATGTAAATGAATCACATGTAAATGATTCATATGAAAATGAATAAATGAATTAAAACACAGTGAACAACTTTTTTGTTTTGGTTAAGAATTATTTTGGGGTTAAATGTTTTTTCTGCCTTTTGTGTATGTGAATTTTCTTTCATGAATAGAGGCTTGTTTCCTTATGGGTTCGTCTATTAATCCCACGTATGGGGAACTTTTTGGTTTTCATTATTTCGGTTTCTATGACTGAAGCAATCTGTATTTTTTTACGTTTATTGCATAAATAATCATCTTATTTTGTAAGAATTGAGTAGCCTACTGATTATTTTTTCTTCCGATTGATGTCCAAATTACAAGTTATAAGTGACGGTTAATTTGAACTGTCTGGCGCCCAAACCCCATAAGTAAGGTACCACGCTACGACCTGACATGTCTTGTTAAACAGTTAAATGATTTATTATGCACTCTCTTGTTACGTATTCTGGGATTTGGTCATCCCAGGTCTTTTATTATTGGGGGAATTTTATTCCTTCTCTATTGTGATAATCGTGTATTTTGCTGTTATTCTCCTCAACTGTGCTCCTGATGAGGGAATAATCCACCCAGTCAGAGAATCGTTTACATATCGTCACTAGATTAAGTGTCCACCTCCCACTCCTCAGATTCTGATGAGGAAATGCTAATAGATGGTTAATGACTGCCCAGTTGTTGAGTTATCCTTTGGCTTCGTCCTCGGGTGTGTTCAGAGACGATACTCTGTAGTCTTAATAAAGTCTCTTGGAAAGAATTGAGCCTTGAATATACTTGGATCAAGACTCTCCCTTCCAATTTGTGTCTTGCCTCTGCTTTATGCTTCATGCTCTATCTTTGGTGCTAATGCTGTCTGACCCAGCTCCTGGCTCGATCACACATAAGCATAGAAAACTGACTAGCAGCTATGTAGCAGAGATGCAAGTACTTAAATGCAGACTACTCTTTACTTGGGCGATTCTAATGATAATAGGAAGAAGATGTTCAAAGGGCAAAAAATGAGGCGGACAGTCAGTGATCTAAATTGGGAAAATGGGGAAACCAACACATGATTTTGTAACCCATGTTTCAAGTGTCCCGATTCCTGCTGCTGCTTTTTATTTCTATATTATTTTCATTGTCTGTGCTGCTGCTGTATTGGTTTCCCCAATTCTTTTCCAAATATGAAAAAGTATTCATTTCTAATAAAATATAATGAAACAGGCAATTTATTTTAAATATCCAATTTCAGTTCTTCTTTTTTCCTTCTCTTCTAGACAATAATTTCTCATCGTACTCCTGCGCTAAGAACCCCGAGAAATGTACTCACCAAGAAGTGAAAGGATAAAAATCCCTACAGCTCAGCGTGGAAAGAGTGTTTCTCAGGAAAATGTTCTCAAGCGACACCAGAGCGCTCGCACGGGAGAGAAACCGTATCAGTGTTCACAATGTGGGAGTGGTTTTACAGAGCAAAGTAATCTCCGAAGACATCTTCGCATTCACACAGGAGAGAAGCCGTATCACTGCTCCCAATGTGAGAAGAGTTTTGCGCGACAAAGCAGTCTGCAAACACACCAGCGCATTCACACAGGAGAGAAGCCGTATCCGTGTTCCCAATGTGGGAAGAGTTTTAGTGACAAAAGTACTCTTAAAAAACACCAGCGCATTCACACAGGAGAGAAGCCGTATCAGTGTTCACTATGTGGGAGTGGTTTTACACAACACAGTTCTCTCAGAAGACATCTTTGCATTCACACAGGAGAGAAGCCGTATCAGTGTTCACAATGTGGCAGTGGTTTTACACAGCAAAGTAATTTCCGAAGACATCTTCGCATTCACTCAGGAGAGAAGCCGTATCACTGCTCCCAATGTGAGAAGAGTTTTGGTGACAAGAGTACTCTTAAAAAACACCAGCGCATTCACACGGGAGAGAAGCCGTATCCGTGCTCCCAATGTGAGAAGAGTTTTGCGCGACAAAGCAGTCTGCAAACACACCAGCACATTCACACAGAAGAGAAGCCGTATCACTGCTCCCAATGTGAGAAGAGTTTTGGTGAAGGGAGTAGTCTTAAACGACACCAGCGCATTCACACAGGAGAGAAGCCGTATCCGTGTTCCCAATGTGAGAAGAGTTTTAGTGACAAGAGTACTCTTAAAAAACACCAGCGCATTCACACGGGAGAGAAGCCGTATCAGTGTTCACAATGTGGCAGTGGTTTTACACAACACAGTTCTCTCAGAAAACATCTTCGCATTCACACAGGAGAGAAGCCGTATCCGTGCTCCCAATGTGAGAAGAGTTTTGGTGAAAGGAGCAGTCTTAAACGACACCAGCGCATTCACACAGGAGAGAAGCCGTATCCGTGCTCACAATGTGGGAGTGGTTTTACACGACACAGTCATCTCCAAACACACCTTCGCATTCACACAGGAGAGAAGCCGTATCCGTGCTCACTATATGGGAGTGGTTTTACACGACACAGTTCTCTCAGAAGACATCTTCGCATTCACACAGGAGAGAAGCCGTATCAGTGTTCACAGTGTGGCAGTGGTTTTACACAACAAAGTAATCTCCGAAGACACCTCCGGGTTCACACAGGAGAGAAGCCGTATCACTGCTCCCAATGTGAGAAGAGTTTTGGTGAAGGGAGCAGTCTTAAACGACACCTTCGCATTCACACAGGAGAGAAGCCGTATCCGTGTTCCCAATGTGAGAAGAGTTTTATTAGTCAAAGCAGTCTGCAAACGCATCTTCGCATTCACACAGGAGAAAAGCCGTATCATTGCCCCGAATGTGGGAAGAGTTTTAGTGACAAGAGTACTCTTAAAAAACACCAGCGCATTCACACAGGACAGAAGCAGTTTTTCTGCTCCCATTGTGAGAAGTGTTTTTCTTACCAAACCAGTCTGCAAGCACACGAGCGCACTCACACGGGAGAGAAGCCGTATCAGTGTTCACTATGTGGGAGTGATTTTACACAACACAGTTCTCTCAGAAAACATCTTCGCATTCACACAGGAGAGAAGCCGTATCACTGCCCCGAATGTGAGAAGAGTTTTGCTCATCAAAGCAATCTGCAAACACACCTTCGCATTCACACGGGACAAAAGCCGTATCCATGCTCCCATTGTGAGAAGAGTTTTGCTCATCAAAGCAATCTGCAAACACACCAGCGCACCCACACGGGAGAGAAGCCGTATCAGTGTTCACAATGTGGGAGTGGTTTTACACAGCACAGTCATCTCCAAAGACACCTTCGCATTCACACAGGAGAGAAGCCGTATCCGTGCTCCCAATGTGAGAAGAGTTTTGGTGAAGGGAGCAGTCTTAAACGACACCTTCGCATTCACACAGGAGAGAAGCCGTATCCGTGCTCCCAATGTGAGAAGAGTTTTTGTGAAGGGAGTAGTCTTAAACAACACCAGCGCATTCACACATGAGAGAAGTCGTTCTTGTGCTCCACGTGTGGGAAGAGTTTCTTGGTTGTAAATATGTTATACACACACACGTTTATATTGAATCTGTTATCCTGATTTTATAATTACAATAAAACTCGTTGATTTTTGTCACCTTGATCACTGGTAGACATTCATATCTCACCTGGTACCATAATATTGTTACTTTAATTTATTGCAACAAGGCCTTGGAGAATGCAGTCTTGTCCTACTGTATGTGGATTTTATTTGTATAGTAGGACAAAGCTCTCTACTACTTTCTACTAACATGGTGTACATAAAGTACAGGCTACTCTCAGAGTAAATTCTCTAAGTATTCACTAGCAATTTCAGTTACATCACTGCATTAGAAATTCTATTTTATTTTATTTTTACAATAGATATTGTCTCAAAGCAGAAATATACAGAAATATGTAAACACGGTATACAGATATTAGAAGTGTGAATTGATCCCTACTGGGCGAGACGGTGGCGAGGAAAAACTCCCTAAGATGTGAAGAGGAAGAAACCTTGAGAGGAACCCGACTCAGAAGGGAACCCATCCTCATCTGGGTAACAACAGAGTGTGAAAATTTCATTATGGTTTTATATGAAGACTGTTTGGCCTTAGAAGCAGCCGTAGTCCCAGCAATCTGGAATTGGAGTAGATGAGAGCTCCATCCAGAGGCAGGACATCCGAAACGGATCAAGATCTCTAGTATCTCCATAAAATCGTGTGTGGCTCGACAGGAGAGAGGGAGAGAAAAGATTGTTAGGACTGTGCTTAGAAAGTCTAGACAGAAAGTCTAGTCAGGGTAGGCTTGAGTAAACTGTTCCATAACTGTGGGGCTCTATAAGCGAAGGCTCTTCCTCCTGCTGTAGCCTTCACTATTCGAGGTACCGTCAAATAGTCTGCATCTTTTGATCTAAGTAGGCGTGGAGGATCATAGAAAACCAGAAGGTCGCTTAGATATTGTGGTGCGAGACCGTTTAGTGCTTTATAGGTTAATAAAAGTATTTTATAGTTAATGTGAGATTTCACTGGGAGCCAATGCAGTGTGGATAAGATCGGGGTGATGTGGTCGTATCTTCTAGTTCTAGTTAGGACTCTAGCAGCTGCATTCTGGACTAACTGGAGTTTATTTATATTCCTACTGGAACATCCAGACAGTAAGCGTTTACAATAATCTAGTCTAGATGTGACGAAACCATGGATTAATATTTAATCATGTAGTGACAATATATTTCTTATCTTAGAAATATTTCTATTGTCGCGACGGACTGGCACTCGGCGCGAGGAGAAAGGGGATCGCTCTTTTGCCAACTGCCGTACCGGCACGAAGCAGGCAGCCCCGCGTTGGACCTGGCAGTAACCGGAAGGGACGCCATGCCGGGGAGGACCCACCGATGCCGTACCATCCGGGGATTGGAGGACCGGACGGAAGAATTCCACCACTCGCTACCCGGATGGCGGAGATAAAAGGACGCCCTTCCGCCCCGGGAAGATTGAGTACCGACTTACCGAAACGGGTTGGCGTCCGAACAGACCCGTGCAGGTATTCACTCGTGCTCCCCTTTTTATTGTGGATGACTAATCTCTCTCTCTGTATCTCTCTGGCGGAAGGCACCGACAGGACGAGGACCGCGCCGGGGAGACGGACGCGTAGCGCTGAGGGACTGCCCGAGAGCCCCGAGCGCGCCTTCTCGGGATTCCCCCGACACGCCCCACGAGCGCGTCACGGCGTCAGCCCGACCCGGACGGACCCACACACACCCCCGGGACATACACTCTACCAAACCAAGAATAAAGCCTGAGTTTTTTTGCGCTACCTTGCCTCCGTGTCTCTGTGCACGCCCATCCCGCTACACTGGTGGAGGATGCGGGCATGAGCACAGAACCGCCCTTTACCTAAAAAAAAAAAAAAAAAAAAAAAAAAAAAAAAAAAAAAAAAAAAAAAGAAGGAAAAAAAAAAAAAAAAAAAAAAAAAAAAAAAGGAGACTATCAGTTTTTCTTCTTTTCCAAAAAAAAAAAAAAACAAGAGAGAAGGAGAGACTATCAGTTTTTCTTCTTTTTCCAAAAAAAAAAAAAAAAAAAAACCCGCACACGATGGAGCAGACATTACGGGCAGGGTGCAGGCCAGTATACAGCAACAGGCCGTCACCCAACAACTTACGAGAAAGCCTCCAGGTGGCGACAGAGACGCTGGTGGCGCTACAGTCCCGCGGCCTCCACGCCTCTCCCGGACCGGGACGTGAGCTCCGCCGCCTACTCCCCCCTTGGCTCCTGATGACGACCCGGTGGCGTACCTCGAGACCTTTGAAACCATCGCCCGCCGCGAGGGCTGGGATAAGGAGGACTGGCCCCGCCGTACGGTCCCCTGCTCACAGGGGAGGCCCGCAAGGCCTATTACAGTCTCGAGCCGGAGGACACGGCGGACTACCGCACCGATGAAGAAAGGGCGTCCTGGCGTAGTGCGGCCGAGGCTCTCCCAGCGGCCGCCGAGTTCCACCGCTGGGTCTATCAGCCGGCGGCGCAGCCCCCGCGCAGCTGAACACACCTCATCCGCCTCACCAAAAGGTGGCTCCGGCCAGACCGCACACAAGCCCTCGAGGTGGCGGAAGAGGTGGCGATGGATCGGTTCTTGAGGGCATTACCCGGATGGTACGACAGGCCGTAGAGGGTCCAAGCACCGCTGAACGCCCCCCCCCAGGAGCCTCCTGACGGCCCTGGAGCGCATCACCGCCACCCTCGAGCTCGACCCACAAGAGCCACAGCCCTCTGACCTACCTCTAGGGGCCTCGGGAGTCCGGTCTGTCCGGCCACGCCCAGCCTGCACTTGGCGAACCCGCCGGAGGTCGGCCGCGCCCCAGTAAATCCAACCGATGAGCCCATGCCCACGCGAGCGAACTTGGGGCCTCCCGGACCGACCAGAAACCCGCTGGCCGGCTGCGCCCTCCATGTACGACAGTTGCCGGAGGGGCCCACCCAGAAGGTGTGGATCGGAGGGAGGCCGATCACCGCGCTGCTGGACACCGGGAGCGCTCGGGACCCTCGCCCGACCGTCCATCCTCCCCACGGACTCCAACCAGAAGGGAGCCTCACTGTGACCTGCGTTCATGGGGACACCCGAAAGTCCCGACAGCCGAGGTACCGATCAAGGGCGTGACCGGGAGCTGGTCACTCCATGTAGGCGTGATCCCTGACCTCCCGTACCACTACTCCTGGGGAGGGACTGGCCAGGATGCCCGCCGGGCCGAGACACCCGAACACGGGCAGCCACGACGTCGGAAGCAGAGGACCTGGGCCCGGACCGTCTTACCTGGCCCAGGACAAGGGGACGCCACTCCAAAGGTGAGGACGCTATATCAACTAACCCTATGTCTGGTGTCGCCCATCAGGTAACCCGAGAGGGGAGCTTTGGGCGGGAACAGAAGGAGGACGACCGACTCAAGCACTGCTGGGCCCAGGTACGGGTTGTGAGGGGTCGACCAAAACCCCGACCTGAGGCTTCCCACCTCGTACTTCCTCGTCCGGGTGGCCTCCTCTCCGACCGCCGACCGCCCGCGGGGAGCAGGTAGACCTCCTGGTGGTACCGAGGACGAAGGCGCCCCGCGTCATGCATCTCGCCCATGTCCACCCGGCTCGGCGGCCACCTGGGACCCGCGAACACAGTGGAAAAGCTGAGGGACCGATTCGTGTGGCCGGGGATAGCGCCGAGGTCCAGAGGTTCTGCCAGCAGTGTCCCCAGTGCCAACGCACCGCTCCCCGGAGGGCCCCCGCGCGCCCTCATCCCTCTACCCATCATCGGCGTCCCCTTCGAACGGATCGGCATGGACCTCGTGGGGCCCCTCCCCAGTCGGCCCGGGGTCACGCAGTACGTCCTCGTGATTGTGGACTACGCCACCCGGTACCCGGAGGCCATACCACTACGCAAGCCACCTCCCCAACATCGCCAGGGAGCTGGTACTCCTGTTCAGCCGTGTGGGGATCCCCAAAAGACATCCTAACCGACCAAGGTACGCCCTTTGTCTCCAAGCTAATGTCTGATCTGTGTCGGCTGTTGCAGGTGAGGCATCTGAAGACGTCGGTCTACCACCCCCAGACTGACGGGCTGGTCGAACGTTTCAACCAGACGCTCAAACGAATGCTGCGGCGGGTGGTAGACGAAGAAGGGAGGAACTGGGACCTCCTCCTCCCTTACGTACTCTTTGGGGTCCGGGAGTGCCCCCAGGCATCCACCGGCTTCACCCCCTTTGAGCTGCTGTTCGGCCGGCGCCCTCGAGGACTACTCGACGTTGCCCGCGAAGCCTGGGAGGAACAGCCGTCCCCGTACCGCTCGGTCGTGGAATATGTACGAGAAATGCAAGACCGGATCGACCGAGTGGGACCGATAGTCCAACAACACATGCGCGCCGCCCAGGAAGAACAGCAGCGGGTGTACAACCGCCCGGCGCAGCCCCGAGAGTTCCACCCAGGGGACCAGGTACTTCTGCTGGTACCCAGTAGCGCCTGCAAGTTCCTGGCCCGCTGGCAGGGGCCGTACACCGTTCTAGAGCGTCAGGGCGCCGTCAACTACCGCCTGCAACAGCCCGGTAGGAGAACGGACGGCAAACTCTATCACATTAACCTGTTGAAGAAGTGGGTGGAACCCGCCCCGGTCGTTTCAGCATACGCCGCCCTAGACACAGATCAGAACAAGCGTGCCTTGGTCGACCTCGGGGAGGACCTCACACCCGCCCAGAGACAGGAGCTCCGCGAGTTCGTGGACCAATTCACGGACGTATTCTCCTCCTCCCCAGGAAGGACCCAAGTGGTGCGCCACCACATAAAAACACCTCCAGGGGTAGTGGTGAGGCAGAGGCCCTACCGTGTCCCAGAGGCCCGGCGTAAGGCCATCGAGAAAGAGGTAGAGAGCATGCTACGAGACGGAGTCATCGAGGAGTCCAACAGCCCCTGGTCCAGCCCCGTCGTTGTAGTGCCGAAACCCGACGGGAGTATTCGGCTCTGCAATGACTTTCGCCGACTCAACCAGGTCTCGGAGTTTGACAGCTACCCCCTCCCCCGAGTGGACGACCTTGTGGAGCGCCTTGGGAGGGCCCGATTCATTTCCACTCTGGACCTCACCAAGGGGTACTGGCAAGTGGCCCTGGCGGCCGAAGCTCGACCCAAGACGGCCTTTAGCACCGCCACGGGCCACTGGCAGTACCGGGTCCTCCCCTTTGGGCTACATGGGGCCCCGGCCACCTTCCAACGGCTGATGGACATCGTCCTACGGCCCCATCGTGTCACGTAGCAGGCATACCTGGATGACGTAGTCATCCATTCCTCCACCTGGTCGGACCACCTGTTCCATCTGGGGGAGGTTCTAAAGGGACTCCGGGACGCTGGCTTGACTGCCAACCCCAAGAAATGTCACCTTGGGCTGACTGAGGCACAGTACCTGGGATACCGCATCGGGCGCGGGATGCTAAAGCCCCAGGAAAAGAAAGTCGAAGCGGTGAAAGGCTACCCTCGGCCCTCGTCGAAGAAACAGGTGCGTGCCTTCTTGGGGTTGGCGGGATACTATCGGAGGTTTGTCCCTAACTTCTCGGCGATAGCCTCTCCTCTTTCAGACCTGACAAAGAAGGGCCAGCCGGACCAGGTGAGGTGGACAGCCGACGCTGAGCGGGCCTTCCGGGCGCTGAAGGAGGCCCTCACCGAGCGGTTGCGGCCAACGCCCGGACTTCGCACTCCCCTTCTCGGTGCACACCGACGCCTCCGAAACCGGGCTGGGCGCAGTTCTCTCACAAGCCTTCGAGGGAGAAGAGCACCCGGTACTCTACATCAGCCGGAAGCTGTCCCCGGCAGAGAGAAAGTACGCCGCAGTAGAAAGGGAGGCCCTGGCAATAAAATGGGCCATCGAGGAGCTGAGGTACTACCTGGCGGGCCGACCCTTCATTCTGGTGACGGACCATGCTCCCCTCCAGTGGATGGCCAAGGCCAAGGACACTAATGCCAGGGTAACTCGGTGGTTTCCGCCCTGCAGGACTTCTGTCACGTCCAGGTCCAACCCCGGGCGGGGACCCTACACGGAACGCATGACGGGGCTCTCACGGAGGGACCGCTATGGGCCCACCACCCGGCGGCAGTAGGCTCGGAGCTGGGGGGTACTGTCGCGACGGACTGGCACTCGTGCGCGAGGAAAGGGGATCGCTCTTTGCCAACTGCCGTACCGGCACGAAGCAGGCAGCCCGCGTTGGACCTGGCAGTAACCGGAAGAGGACGCCATGCCGGGGAGGACCCACCGATGCCGTACCGTCCGGGGATTGGAGGAAACGGACGGAAGAATTTCCCACTTCGCTACCCGGATGGCGGAGATAAAGGGCCGCCCTTCCGCCCCGGAAGATTGAGTACCGACTTACCGAGCAGGTTGGCGTCCGAACAGACCCTCGTGCAGTGTTCTCATTCTCCCCCTTTTATTGTGGATGACTAATCTCTCTCTCTCTCTCTCTCTTGTACTTGGCGGAAGGCACCGACACGGACGAGGACCGCGCCCGGCCGAGACGACAGCGCGCGCGCTGAGGGACTGCCGAGAGCGAACGTCGTCTTCGGGGATTCCCCCGACACGCCCCCACAGGCGTCACGGCGTCAGCCCGACCCGGCGGACCTACACACACCCCCGGGACGCACACTCTACCAAACCAAGAATAAAGCCTGAGTTTTTTTGCGCTACCTTCGCCTCCGTGTCTCTGTGCATCGCCCATCCCGCTACACTATATTCACCGATTTTTTTTCTTTTTATACAAAGAAAAACAAAATTGAACCCATAACCCACCCCTCCGGCTCATCATGGCTACCCATTAACTGTCGCTGGTTATAAATATATTATAAAATTCAACTCCATAAAGTAGGCAATAAAGGGATGCTATTTATGAAAAAACTTATCCGTGCATCCATTCATCGTATATCTTATTTTCTCGAGTTTCAGAAAAAACATCACGTCCTTTATCCACTGGGAGATAGATGGGTATTTAGCAGACTTCCAATGTAACAGTAGGGAAAGTCTTGCTATAAGGGATGTGAAAGCAATAACATCCTTTTGTATCGAACTCAAAGGAATTGAAGCTTCAGGAATCCCAAATATCGCAATCAATGGACAAGGCTTTAAATCTACCCTGAGAATAGTGGACATGATGGTAAAAAAGCCAGACCAAAAACCATGGAGTTCAGGGCAGAAGAAAAACATGGCCAAGATGACAGGGAGAGCCATGGCATTTATCACACTTGTCCTCTACATCCGGATACATCACAGACAATCTCGACTTGGACAGATGGACTCTATTTAAAACTTTGAACTGTATAAATCCAAGACGAGCTCAAGAAGTGGTAGTCTGTACCCTCCCTAGAGCATGTTCCCAACACTCCTCACTTATTTGTACTCCTAATTCCGTTTCCCACGCATTCCTAATTTTATTACTCGACCCACTACCTAGCGTCAAAATAAAATCATAAATCTTAGAAATCATTCCTCTCTGATGCGGGTTATTTGAAAACAGGTCTTACGGGTTATTTGAAAATATTTCTGAGATGAAAGAAGGCTATCCTAGTAATATTGTCTACATGAGCATCAAATGATAGACTGGAGTCAATAATCACTCCAAGGTCTTTAACTGCTGTACATGATGAAACAGAAAGTCCATCCAGTGTTACTGTGAGATAAGAAAGGTTACTTCTAGCTGTACATGGGCCTAATACAAGTACTTCTGTCTTATCAGAATTAAGTTAAACGAAGTTTTTAAAAAGGAAGGACCATGCTGTGTTTTATATATATATATATATATATATATATATATATATATATATAGAGAGAGAGAGAGAGAGAGAGAGAGAGAGAGAGATCACGAATCGTAGACTGGAGGGGGATGCAGGTGCAGATCAAAGTCTTTATTAAACACACGACTCTAAATCAAAGGAAACGCGGTCTTCACCAGAAAACGGGAAACTTGGCATATAACGAGATCATTCAAGGCATGGAAACAAACGAAACAACCGATACAAACAATGCTAACAAATATAACTTTATAAACGATAATACTGAGCGAAGTGCTCAGTAACCACGGCGTTTAAATAGAAATCCTATTAAACCCAAAACATAAACACCTGTGGTAAATGAAAGTCACTTCACTCAATGTTGAGCAGGAAGCGAGCGAATCAAAACAATGTCATGTGACTCGTCCGGAGCCGAGCCACAGTGCAATCTGCTGGCTGTAACGTAACATATATATATATGTTTTGAAAACGAACACTGAAAGCGAGCAGATTAATTAGCAAGTAATAAGAGATCTTCGTGCAAACTGTTGTAGTCATTAAGCCTGTATTTAAAATCAAGTTCAGTGGTTTTTTTTGACTCACTACTGCTAAACGAAACAGTTCCTGATAGAGGTGTGGCTTCCATGCTCTGCCTTCTTTTACTTCAGTTCTCCTACATGGTTCTCCATATTCTGGTAGTAGATCACGCTCAATGATACAAGTATCTGTAGATGAGCCTGTGCTTGATGAAGAACTTTCAAATTCAGATGTATTTTCCTGACTCTCCTCAGTATGAACAGCAAATGATCTCTTAGGTAAAGTGGGACTGTACAACGTTCAAAGAAAGCTTTCTTTTGCTGACAATTTGGGGTTGTTGATTTCTATTGCTGATCCAAATCCAACAAAACAATCATTTATTAATGGCGGAGAAGGGGAAACTGCAGGATGTGCTGTGTAGTATCAGTAAGTACTTTTTTATTTCCTGTTGTGTATTTATTTTGCTTCAAGATTTCATTGTTCCTTTAGCACCTTTTGTCTTTGCACAATTCACCTAAGGAACCTGAAGTGCTACTCAATACACCCAAGCACTGTAAAATTTGTAATAATGAATAATTGTGGAACTTTTGATTGTAATTATGTTTAATACCTATTTTATTTATTTATTATTATTATTATTTTTTAATATTTATTTATTTATTTAGCTTTACTAAATGTTGTGCCATAAATTAATTACGGACATTTGGGAGTTACTGATGCTTAAGCTAAAAGTTAAAAGCCAGAAACTACTTAGTAAATATATTTTATGCCATAAAAGCCTAGGATTTTGTAGTTGTTCCTTCCTTTTCTTGATTTCTTAAACATTGCTGTATTCCTGTAAAGTAATAAGTCATCTTCTGTGTTACAGGTGGTGAACAACTTAAGACATTAAGGTGCTTTCTGGAGACAGTTGAACAGATACAACCTCAGGCTGCTGCTATGGCTACAAAAACCATATCTGGGAAGCAAGAGCTGTATCCAGCTAGTGGCCTCTTTCTGTCCTCTATCCGCTTGGCTGCAATCCATGCAGAGGCAAGGAAGGACTGTTTTTTTTTGGGGGGGGGGCGGGCACAAAAAACAAAAAAAAGAAAAAAAAAAAAAAAACCACCAAAAAAAAACCCCAAACGCCACAAAAAAATTTTTGGGTTTTAGGAAAGTACGTGCTCATTTGGTAGATCTGTGTGTGTGTGTGTGTGTGTGTGTGTGTGTGTGTGTGTGTGTGTGTGTGTGTGTGTGTGTGTGTGTGTGTGTGTTTATTCACTCATTTGGACTTTTTCATGTTTTATTTTACAACATTTTAACATTATTTACTTCACCATGCAGAATAGTTCTTCTTAATAGTTGAAGCTCTTTACAAGGGTTGTTTTGTCAACAAAGCTTGAACTACTTTGAAGTATGGATTAATATAACTTATTCAAACCTAAATGTCACGTCTCATGACGTGAGGAAGTTCAGACGGATGCAAGCGCAGTATGAACAGGTTTTATTTAGGAGAGAGACAGGCAGATAAATCCAAAACGTGATCCATAAATGTAATCCGGTAACAGGCAAAGCTCAGGCGATCGGCAAACAGGCATACACAGGGCTAGAAATCAAGGTCGTGGTCACGGAAAACAGGGTCGAGATACAAAGCGTGAAACAAACTACAGCGAGGGACTGGTAGCAGAGAAACCAGTGTGAACTAATCTAACAGACTATGACTAACACATTCATTCAAATCTAACTCATTCAATATTCCACATTGTGTGCTACGAGGCACGCGGTATATATACGGACATAATCAGCCTCGTAATGGCTGACAGCTGAGGGCAATTCAGACACACATGAAACAACAACCAATGACAGGACGGGGAGGAGACATAACATAAACAAATGCATATGTCACGATTGTCAACAAGGGAAAAGCAGGTGCTCGCGCCCCTGCTCGTGCACATGTGCTCACATGCTCCACAGCGTGCTGCTCAAAGGGGAACTCGTGACAGAATATTCCGCCACACCATGGATGCAGCAGGAAAACAGGGGAGACATCACGCCACAATGAGAGTAGCAGGACAATGACATCTTCGGAAACGCTCGGATTACTGGCCACATTTTTTGTCCGTGCAGTTCCCTCAACAGTACGCTGTCGAACTTCCACCAGAGACAGTGGGATTGGGGAGCTACCCGCTGGAGTTCCTCTTCGGCAGCCAGGAACATTTTTGCAGCCTGGCATATCCCAAGCCTACTAAGAGACAGTTGATCAGGTTCTTGGTTTCCAGGTTTTGCGGTCCGGCCCGTGACTGGGCGGAGCAGCTGGTGAGTGTTGTGTCCTCAGTCCTCCAAGATGTTACTCAGTTTTCAGAACTTTTAATGGAAGAATTCACGCAGCCTGGGCAACTTCATGGTCTGGATTTACTTGGGTGGAGAGTCAATGGACAGCCCCAGGCTGACCTGCCATTTAACCTCTATTATGAGGGGATTGACAGGGCAGCCTCCACCAAGCCGCTTCAGGTTCCAGTCATTGTGGTGGAGGTGACCTGTCATGCTCATGTCCCAGGTCGAAGAGACAGCCTCCCAAGACACTTTACTGTCCAAGCCTGCTGACCCAATTAACCAAGTTCCACTCATGTCCAAGCCTGCTGACAAGACCGACCAAGTTCCGTTCAAGTCCAAGCCTGCTGACCCGGCCGACCAAGTTCCGTCCATGTCCAAGCCTGCTGACCCAGCTGACCAAGTTCCGATCATGTCCAAAACGGCTGACCTGACCGACCAAGTTCCCCTCATGTCCAAGCCTGCTGAACAAGTTCTGCCCATGCCCAAGTCTACCAACACGGCCGACCAAGTTCTGCCCACGCCCAAGTTTACCGACACGGCCAACCAAGTTCTGCCCACACCCAAGTCTATTGACACGGCCGACCAAGTTCTGCCCACGCCCAAGTCAACCGACATGGCCGACCAAGTTCTGCCCATGCCCAAGTCTACCGACCCAGCTGCCCAAGTTCTGCCCATGCCCAAGTCTACCGACACGGCCGACTAAGTTCTGCCCATGACCAAGTCTACCGACACGGCCGACCAAGTTCTGCCCATGCCCAAGACTACCGACACGGCTGACCAAGATCCGCTCAAGCCCGAGGTTCACCTAGTGACCTCAGAGCCCCAGCTTGAGACCTATGAGGAGGTCTCAGCTCCAGAGCTGCAGAAGGAGATTAACCTGGCGACCTCTGTGCATCCGTATGAGGTCGTCTCCCACCCTCCCTCCCCTGTCATGGATCTCATTCAGCCTGCCCACGCTGCTCGGCACTCCTGTTCAGCTGAGAGCGTCGCTCAGTACTCCTGCACCACTGGGGACGGCTCATCACTCTGCCTTCCTGCTCGGCTGAGGTCGTCTCTTGGCCATCCTGCTTCGCGAAGACGTTGCTCTGCCTCTATGTTCCGCTGAAGACGTCGTTCCTCTTCATTGCTGCGCGCCGTGTCACTCCCCCTTCCTGCTCCACGGAGGACATCGTTCCCCCCTCCTGCTTCGCGGAGAGCTTCGTTCCTCCCTTTGGCCTAGCGGAGACCCACGCTCCTCTCCCTGGCCTTGTGGAGACCCTGTTTCGTCGAGGACGTCGCTCTGCCTTCCTGCTCCGATGAGGATGTCACTCCGCTTCCCTGCTCTGCCATGTACGTCGCTCTGGTTTCATCCTCCGACGAGGACGTCGCTCTGCCTTCCTGTTTTGCAGGGGACGTAATGGTGCTTTCCTGCTTCACCGCGAATGTCAGTCTGCTTTTTTGTTTTGCCAAGAACGCCGTGCGGTCGCCTGGTTCTGCTTGGGTCATTCTGCCCAGGGGGCCGGGGCCGCCACTGAAGATGGATGTTTCGTGGCTCTCCGTGAGGAGTGCTTTAAGGGGGGGGGGTTGGGGTGTCCTGTCACGAGTTCCCCTTTGAGCAGCACGCTGTGGAGCATGTGATCGCACGTGCACGAGCAGGGACACGAGCACCTACTTTTCCCTTGTGGACAATCGTGACATTTCGACATGTGCATTTGTTTATGTTTCTGTTATGTCTCCTCCCCGTCTTGTCATTCGTTGTTGTTTCATGTGTGTCTGAATTGCCCTCAGCTGTCAGCCATAGTCATAGTCATAGTCTGTTAGATTAGTTCACACTGGTCTCTCCGCTACCAGATCAAAGTCTTTATTAATAGTCAAACAAACAAAACACAGGGAGCGTGGTCTATACTGACTGTACTTGAACACTGAACATGAAGCTATGACCGCTAGCATGCTACACATGCATGCTACACCGTTAACTCATATCTGTCATACAACCATGACGCAGCAGATAAATGGGGCGGATGCAGTCACAAATAAGAATGGATGTTTTATTCAAAGAGAGGCAGACAAATCCAAAACGTAATCCATAAACAGTCCAGAAACAAGCGAAGGTCAGGTGAACAGCAAACAGGCATATAAATGGCAAAGCAGAGATCAAGGTCGTGGTACAGAAAACAGGGTTGATAAAAAAAACATAAACATGAAACATGAACAAGAACAAGGATGAGGACCTGGGAGCGGATAACCCAGCGTGAACTAAATATAACATAGAATGTGATAACTAAGTTTATACTATGTAATTCTACGAGCTGTGTGCTGGGAAGCGTGCGGTATATATGCTAGTATGATCAGCCTCCTAACTGCTAACAACTGAGCGCAATACCGACACACTTGACAGCACAACCATTGATAGAACAGTGAGAAGACATGACAGAAACGTAAACAAACACACGTCCAAATGTCACACCAGAAAAGCACGTGCTCGCGCATTTGCATATTAGAGCACGCTGCCTTAAGGGGGAACCGTGACAAAATCCCCACCCAAAAGCACTCCTCCCGGAGTGCCATGAGTCATCCCATTTCGTGGGCGGCCCTGGTCCCCTGGGCTCAATGTCCCATGCAAAACCACACGATGTTCTTAGTGGATCGGGGAAACGAAGCGACGTCCTCGGCGAAGCTTGAGAGCGGAGCGACGCCCTCGGCTGAGCAGAGAAGCGGAGCGACGTCCTCGGGAGAGCAGAGCGACGTCCTCGGCCGAGCAGGAAGGCAGAGCAACGACCACAGCCGGGCAGACAGGCTGAGCGACGTTCTCAACGGAACATGAAAGTGGTGCAACGTCCTCGGCGACGCTTGAGAGCGGAGCAACGTCCTCAGCGACGCTTGAGAGCGGAGCAACGTCCTCGCGACGCTTGAGAGCAGAGCAACGTCCTCGGCGACGCTTGAGATCGGAGCAACGTCCTCGGCTGAGCAGGGGAACAAAGTACTGTATTCTGGAGTGCAGAACAACTGAGCGACGTCCTCAGCTGAGCAGTGAGGCTGAGCAACGTTCTCAGCTGGACGTGAAGACTGAGCGACGACCTCAGCAGAGCAGTGAGTATGTGTTCTTTGCTCTGTGTTGTTGTGAAGGGTAAACATGGCCAGTTTAATAAAGAGTTCATTTGTTTCAGCATTTGTGAACTTGTCCTTACATGGAGAAGAGTATATATAGTAAGAGGAGAAGAAAATATATATACATATCTATGTGTACGCATGTGTGCGTCAAATGCATGCCACACATACTGTATTACTCCATAGTAGCTCTAGTACTGCTCATTTTCTTCTCCTAAGGACAAGAAATGAGCCATCACTGAGACTGAGCAAGGTATCTCCCTCAAGTCTCAACTATGACTCCTGCTGCTAATTGCTCACTTCACCTATTTCTCCTAGTGAATTTTAGGAGCATCATATGAGAAAGAGATCAGACAACATTGGAACTAAAATGAGGCTGAAATGAGAATCACAATTTTGTCTCCTGAGCTACTGAAGAGTAACCATTGAGCAATAAAATTTTCCTCTGGGATTACACAAGTTAAACAGATGAAAATATATACAGAGTGTCCCAGGGACTACAGGTACGTAATATTTGGGCTGTCATAGCCATGCTTCACCAGTGCCTGGTTTTCATCATTTGTAATATTTGTAGCTTCTCCACTAATGACCAAGAGGGTCATATTTTCAGTTGATATTTGTTTTTCGGTTTCCTCCTGCAGAATTTAACCACATTTCTTTTTAACACCTTACAGTCCTCAGTCCAGGTACATTTTTTTTCTCATTAGAAAACTATCTTAGAAGACTATTTTTTCAGTTTTGTAATGTAGGAAAGATATGAGCAGAGTCACTTGAAGGGCTATGTTGTACTTATTTTGTCCAAATTTCAGCTGTACACTTCATGCATTGTCACAATGTTTCTGTGATCTCTTCTGTCTTACACCAGGGGGCGATATTGCTCTGTCTAATTAGAATGACACCACATGGTTTGGGCAAAATAGGTTTTGTTTTGGTAGGCCCTGCGATGCAACTGGATGACTGGCAGCTGTCTTAGTTATATGAGCTTATTCTCAGTGTGAACATGGTTCCCTGTTGCTCTAATGGTTAGCATGTGGTGCTTTCCTTGTTGCTGTTCGGGTCTGATTCCAAAACAGGGATCCAACCGCAGTGACTGCAGAGTTCACAAGCCAGTGAACTCTCAGTGTTGGTCCCCAGTGTTGTGTCAAATTCAAAATATGAGGATGGGAATTTCTCAGTGTGAACATGAGAATCTGTTATATTGCAAACAATCCAATGATCTAACATCAGTGCTCAAAAGGCAGTAGCTAACTTGCTGTTAGTGAGGGACATTTTGTCATTAGTCTTTCTTCAGCAGACACCATGAAAATTACAAGAAAATAAAGACATGAAATGCTCAGAATATACTCCTCTCAGTTATTTTCAAGTCTCTCAAGCTAGTCTTTATTACTAAATAGGCCAGAACACGTCAGCACAATGGAAATGTCATAAATCCGATAATGTCTCTGAAGACGTATCACGTTGTACATGTAAAGGCACATCAACAGCATTGTAACACAATATAAACAAATAAAAGGAACAGTTACAGTGTGCGACTCTTGGACCACATGTAGAATAAGGGTCATTTGGGTTTGTATGTATTTCTTCTGCATTCGTGTTTGCTCTGACCCACAATGCCACAGTCACACTCTCAAATAAACTCTGGTCAGGTGACCCATTACACTCTACATTAAATATAACCTTACATATAGACCTCAAAAATGTCTAACCAAAATATTATTTCAATGAGGTACATTTTTATCTGCATTACTCTCTGAACATCATAATTAGTAGATTTTTCAGCACTCTTTTTAATGGGTGTGTGAACCCAAATGAACATGAATCTATGACAAACATATAATTCAATTCAATTTTATTTGTATAGCGCTTTTTACAATAGAAATTGTCTCAAAGCAGCTTTACAGAAATATCAACACGGTATACAGATATTAAAGGTGTGAATTTATCCCAACTGAGCAAACCACTGAGTGGCGACGGTGGCGAGGAAAAACTCCCTAAGATGTTTAAGAGGATAAAACCTTGAGAGGAACCCGACTCAGAAGGGAACCCATCCTCATCTGGGTAACAATAGATAGTGTGAAATAGTTTTGAATTGTGTAACAGTATTGACTTATAAGAAGTCTGTATGGCCTTAGGAGCAGCCGTAGTCCCAGCAGTCTGGAATTGGAGAAGATTTGAGCTCCATCCAGAGGCAGAAAGGATCTGGATCTCTAGTATCTCCATAAATTTGTGTGTGGCTCGGCAAAAGGAGAGAGGGAGAGAAAAGATTATTAGGACTGGGAATTAGTATAATAGAAAGTCTAGTCAGGGTAGGCTTGAGTAAACAAATACGTTTTAAGCCTAGACTTAAATACTGAGACTGTGTCTGAGTCCCGAACACTAATAGGAAGACTGTTCCATAACAGTGGGCCTCTATAAGAGAAAGCTTTTCCCCCTGCTGTAGCCTTCACTATTCAAGTTACCGTCAAATAGCCTGCATCTTTTGATCTACAGTGACAAAGAACAGTGTCCACTGACAAAGAAATGATCAGTCTATAATTTTAATGTAAGGTGTATTTGAACAGTGAGAGACAGAATAACAAGAAAATCCAGAAAAACGCATGTCAAAAATGTTATAAATTGATTTGCATTTTAATGAGGGAAATAAGTATTTGACCCCCTCTCAATCAGAAAGATTTCTGGCTCCCAGGTGTCTTTTATACAGGTAATGAGCTGAGATTAGGAGCACACTCTTAAAGGGAGTTCTCCTAATCTCAGCTTGTTACCTGTATAAAAGTCACCTGGCCACAGAAGCAATCAATCAATCAGATTCCAAACTCTCCACCATGGCCAAGACCAAAGAGCTCTCCAATGATATCAGGGACAAGACTGTAGACCTACACAAGTCTGGAATGGGCTACAAGACCATTGCCAAGCAGCTTGGTGAGAAGGTGAAAACAGTTGGTGCGATTATTCGCAAATGGAAGAAACACAAAAGAACTGTCAATCTCCCTCGGCCTGGTGCTACATGCAAGATCTCACCTCATGGAGGTGCAATGATCATGAGAACAGTGAGGAATCAGCCCAGAACTACACGGGAGGATCTTGTCAATGATCTCAAGGCAGCTGGGACCATAGTCACCAAGAAATCAATTGGTAACACACTACACTGTGAAGGACTGAAATCCTGCAGTGCCCGCAAGGTCCCCCTGTTCAAGAAAGCACATATACATGCCCGTCTGAAGTTTGCCAATGAACATCTGAATGATTCAGAGGTCAACTGGTGAAAGTGTTGTGGTCAGATGAGACCAAAATGGAGCTCTTTTGGCATCACCTCAACTCGCCATGGAGTTGGAGGAGGAGGAATGCTGCCTATGACCCCAAGAACACCGTCCCCACCATCAAACATGGAGTATTTGATCCCCTGCTGATTTTGTACGTTTGCCCACTGACAAAGAAATGATCAGTCTATAATTAATCTTGGGTGAGAACCTCCTTCCCTCAGCCAGGGCATTGAAAATGGGTCGTGGATGGGTATTCCAGCATGACAATGACCCAAAACACACGGCCAAGGCAACAAAGGAGTGGCTCAAGAAGAAGCACATTAAGGCCTGGAGTGGCCTAGCCAGTCTCCAGACCTTAATCCCATAGAAAATCTGTGGAGGGAGCTGAAGGTTCGAGTTGCCAAACGTCAGCCTCGAAACCTTAATGACTTGGAGAAGATCTGCAAAGAGGAGTGGGACAAAATCCCTCCTGAGATGTGTGCAAACCTGGTGGCCAACTACAAGAAACGTCTGACCTCTGTGATTGCCAACAAGGGTTTTGCCACCAAGTACTAAGTCATGTTTTGCAGAGGGGTCAAATACTTATTTCCCTCACTAAAATACAAATCAATTTATAACATTTTTGACATGCGTTTTTCTGGATTTTTTTGTTGTTATTCTGTCTCTCACTGTTCAAATAAATCTACCATTAAAATTATAGACTGATCATTTCTTTGTCAGTGGGCAAACGTACAAAATAGGGAGGGGATCAAATACTTTTTTCCCTCACTGTAAGTAGGCGTGGCGGATCATAGAAAACCAAAAGGTTGCTTAGATATTGTGGCGTGAGACCTTTTAGTGCTTTATAGGTTAATAAAAGTATTTTATAGTTAATGTGAGATTTCACTGGGAGCCAATGCAGTGTGGATAATATTGGGGTGATGTGGTCGTATCTTCTAGTTCTAGTTATGACTCTAGCAGCTGCATTCTGGACTAACTGGAGTTTGTTTATATTCCTACTGGAACATCCATACAGTAAGGTTTTACAATAATCTAGTCTAGATGTGACGAAAGCATGAACCAGTATTTCTGCATCATGTAGTGACAATATATTTCTTATCTTAGAAATATTTCTGAGATGAAAGAAGGCTATCCTAGTAATATTATCCACATGAGCATCAAATGATAGACTGGAGTCAATAATCACTCTGAGGTCTTTAACTGCTGTAACCATGTGATCAGAAAGACTATTTCTAGCTACAGGTGAACCTAAAAAAAGTATTTCTGTTTTATCAGAATTAAGTAAAAGGAAGTTAGTTAAGATCCAACGTCTAATGTCCTTTACACAATCCTCAAATTTAATAAGCTTCTGTCTGTGTTAAACTGTGTTAAAGTAAACATCTCAATAAATGTCCTTGTGACAGTTACAAACATCATCCAAGGACCAAGGACCTACCAAGACTAGTATGGGACAATGTTCTAGAATAGTATGAACATCTCGTGGAGCACCATTCATCGCTCATTAAAATATTAAATATAAAAAAAAATATGGCAGTGAATGTGCCTAGAGGAGCCCATTCATTAAAAAAGTCAGTGAGCAGGTAAAAGGTGATTAGTCAGAAAAGCAATCAAGAAGTCAAGAGTAATGCTCAACATGATGCTTCCACCACCATGCTTCACTGTTGCAATGGTGTTCTCAGGGTGATGAGCAGTGTTCGGTTTCTGCCAACCATAGCTGAAAATATTTGGTTTCATCAGACCAGAGAACAATTTCCCACATGTTCCACATCTCCAACACTACAAACATAACCACAACCATAACTTTGAACTCTTATACATGAGCCAAGTCTCCATTGCTGAACAGTTAATCATTTCGGTTCTGTATAATTTAAGTTAAGTAGACTTAAGTTCAATAGACTTTAACTTAAAACTACAATTAATTCAGGACATGGAATTCATGGAATTCATTTATAATGCTGCTTTTTTTTTCTGAGCTGCTTTGTGACACTGTCCATTGTTAAAGGCACTATACAAATGAAATTGAATTGAATCGGGTCCATGGGGCCTTTAATTAATATGATGTTTCTTTTGTGATGGAGCTCAGCTCTGATCCGTTTATCTATTAGCTAAAGTGATTACACCCTGTTGTCCTATGCTGTTAGACCTGTCCATTAAAAGCATCCAAAACGACAGGCAGCTGAGTGTTTGTGTGTGATGGAAAAGAAGAAATGCTTATGTGTGTCACTAAGGTCGTTAGGGAAAAGACATATCTTACCGCCCACCTGTTTTGCAAGAACATTATGCTCTGAATGTCATTATTTGCACAGTGAACATTATACCCAAGGGAAAACACAAGAATGTCTATTTGGATTAAGTGACAAGCTCATTAAATAGAGTGCATGATTAGTAGATTTCCGAATCATTAATTATTTGTCTCTTTCAAGCTAAAGAGCTATTTAATTATTTCACTGCTAAAATAAAGCAAATGACAAACCTTTAAAAGGAATAGCTAGGTTTATACCTTTTCCAGAAAATCTTCAGAGTGAACAGCCAGTGAATATTGTTATCCTGCATTGTATTTACATTTTTTATCAAAATTTTTTATTTTTTTTTCTCTTTTCAGAAATGAAAATGTTACATAACAGATCCAGTCAATATCATTTTGGTCAACTTCTATATATATATATATATTTATTTATTTTTTCAGATTTCAGCTTTTATTCTAAAGTCAGAACAGAAAGCTAACAATAAGCTTAAGCTTACAACAGAGGGGCGTTATTTCGTGATGCAAATCAAGCATTGCTGTAATGCTGAGCTGTCTGTAATGGATGGTTACCGAGTGAAATGTCGTTAAAAACAAGACTGTGATAACCTCTCAGACCAGTCAATCAATCAGCATTGATTTCTAAAGCGCATTTAAACACACCATAAGTTGATCAAAAAATGCTGTACAACAGAAAAAGGTAAAAGAATAAAACTTCACCAGTGCCAATATGTCAGGGCGTTGTGTTATCGGATTATGAGTTCATGTTTGCAAACACAAGAGCATCTTTATATTAGTTAAGGAAACTTCTAGAATATTTGACTTATATTGATTATAGCTTGATTGGCACGCTGTCCAGGGTGTACAATGCCTTACGCACGATGCTCCCTGGGATAGGCAACAGGTTTCCCCGTGACCCTGAAAAGGATAAAGCGGTATAGAAGATGGATGGATGGATGATTATAGCTTTATTTAAGGCATTAAAAATATACACAGGCTTAATCTCTCAAACAGTTTGACTTAAAACAGAAAATATACAAACAGATTTACAGTGGTGTGAAAAAGTGTTTGCCCCCTTCCTCATTTCCTGTTCCTTTGCATGTTTGTCACACTTAAGTGTTTCGGAACATCAAACCAATTTAAACAATAGTCAAGGACAACACAAGTAAACACAAAATGCAATTTGTAAATGAAGGTGTTTATTATTAAAGGTAAAAAAAACCAAACCATCATGGCCCTGTGTGAAAAAGTGATTGCCCCTGTTACTGTAAAACATACTATAACTGTGGTTGTCCACACCTGAGTTCAATTTCTCTCAGCCACACCCAGTCCTGTTATTGCCACACCTGTTCACAATCAAGGCATCACTTAAATAGGAGCTGCTTGACACAGTAAGGTCCAAGGTCCACGAAGATCCTTAAAAGCTACACATCATGCCGAGACCCAAAGAAATTCAGAAACAATTGAGAAAGAAAGTAATTGAGATCTATCAGTCTGGAAAGGGTTATAAAGCCATTTCCAAAGCTTTGGGAATCCAGCGAACCACAGTGAGAGCCATTATCCACAAATGGCGAAGACATGGAACAGTGGTGAACCTTCCCAGGAGTGGACGGCCCGCCAAAAATTACCCCAAGAGCGCAGCGACGACTCATCCAAGAGGTCACAAAGACCCCACAACAACGTCCAAAGAACTGCAGGCCTCACTTGCCTCAGTTAAGGTCAGCGTTCATGCCTCCACCATCAGGGAAAAGACTGGGCAAAAATGGCCTGCATGGCAGAGTTCCAAGGAGAAAACCACTGCTGAGCAAAAAGAACATCAAAGCTCGTCTCAATTTCTCACAACACATCTTGATGATCCCCAAGACTTTTGGGACAACATTCTGTGGACCGATGAGACAAAAAGTGGAACTCTTTGGAAGGTGTGTGTCGCAAGTATATCTGCGCGTAGAAGGAACACTGCATTTCATAAAAAGAACATTATACCAACAGTAAAATAAGGTGGTGGTAGTGTGATGGTCTGGCGGTTTTGCTGCTTCAGGACCTGGAAGACTTGCCGTGATAAAAGGAACTATGAATTCCGCTGTCTACCAAGAGATCCTGAAGGAGAATGTCCGACCATCTGTTCGTGTACTCAAGCTGAAACGAACTTGGGTTCTGCAGCAGGACAATGATCCTAAACACACCAGCAAGTCCACCACCGAATGGCTGAAAAAAACAAAATGAAGACTTTGGGTGTGCTTAGCCAAAGTCCTGACCTGAATCCTATTGAGATGTTGTGGTATGACCTTTAAAAAAGGCCGTTCATGCTCGAAAACCCTCTAATGTAACTGAATTAGGACAATTCTGCAAAGATGAGTGGGCCAAAATTCCTCCAGGACGCTATAAAAGCCTCATTGCACGTTATCGCGAAACGCTTGGTTGCAGTTGTTGCTGCTATGGGTGGCCCAACCAGTTATTAGGTTTAGGGGGCAATCACTTTTTCACACAGGGCCATGATGGTTTGGATTTTTTTCACCTTTTATAATAAACACCTTCATTTACAAATTGCATTTTGTGTTTACTTGTGTTGTCCTTGACTATTGTTTAAATTTGTTTGATGTCACTACAACGTGTGACAAACATGCAAAGGAACAGGAAATGAGGAAGGGGCAAACACCTTTTCACACCACTGTATATGCTGTCATTAATGTAAAACCATCTCCACTGTCTCGTTGTCTTTCAGTCTGCAGGGTAGCGAAACGCCTGACTCAACCATGGCCATATTTCATTGTTCACACTGACGCAGTGATTTGACATGTTTACAGTTTCACTTGGATTTATCCGTTCCAGTGTTAATTATTTACGCCGTCATAGCCTCTGAAAACAATCCGGGCGCTCTAGTATACACTAAAGTAATTTACATTCAAAGTGCTGTAGACAGCCAGTGCTCTTTGTTAATTAGATTACCGCACACAGGTACAGGTGACAAATGGTCTTGTCGGCTCTATCGGGGTCACAAGCAGATTCTATTCTTAATTCATGATGCCAAAAGCCATAAAGTGATATTTGGATTCTTCCTGCACTGTGCATTCACATTCTATACATTGTCGGGCTACTGTGGAAAACTAGAAATAACTACCTTGACCTTTAGGATAGATGTGACTGTCGTCTGGGAGGCATTACAGCAAATTAAAAGACTGCAGGCTTTAGAAAAATAAATGGTTTGAATTGATAAATGGTCATAGCATAAGGGTAGAAGTGTTTCTCGCTCATAGGTAAATCTGGGACTCTCCTTTAGTGTTAGAATCAGAATATGGCACCAGATCACATACTGCATGTCACTGGTGTTTCAGACCTGGATTCTACGACATGCTGAAAAGGCATATTTACCGATTTTAACAGCCATATCCATTCTGTCATATCTGAGCAGGTGACTTTTAAGACCATCTGAACATCCTCCTTTGTGTGTGTGTGTGTGTGTGTGACTGCAATTCTATTGTACTGTATTTCCTTTGGCAATGTGATAGCCCTTTTGATGTAATTACTTCATTCCACAGAGATGGTAAATTCATTAATGCGCTGCTTAAAGGGGAAATCGTGATAGAATGCACTCGTCTGTCATGTTATATTTTCTATAATAATAGCTAATCACAGGGATTTGTATAGTGGATGCTCCACATAATCTCAATCTAATAGTAAACCAATTTTAACAAAATTAGCAAAGAGTATAATCAGTGATACGGTGAAGGTTTCTGTTAGAAGACCTTTATTTAACAATTTGTAATGGTCACTTTTACGTCTTCTGCAAAAAAAAATTTTTTTGGTAACATGAACCATGGATGTTCCACACCATTAAATGTAACTATTAACTGATTTAAAAAATAATAATAAACAAACAAACAAAACATTATCACTGGCAACTTGCTGTGGTATAAGAGGAACAGAACACTTTACATCATCATACCACACTCTCACTCTCTCTCTCTCTCTCTCCTCTCTCTCTCTCTATATATATATATATATATATATATATATGTGTGTGTGTGTGTGTGTGTATGTATACACACACACCAACTATCTTATTATATATCTATATTATCTTCTATTCATATTATATCTGTTTGTCTACCTTTACATGGACAGCAGTAATCTAATTATTGACCTTACTCTGAGTCAGACAATATTATGATTAAGGTGTTCACATGAGTCGCTTTTAGAATACTCCTGTCATGTTCTCGTTATGTTATAGAACATAATTAACAGTGCACACGTCATTACGTCCCCATGCCGTCCAACATCCATCCATCCATCTTCTAACGCTTACTCCTATTCAGGGTCGCGGGGAGCTTATCCTGAGCCCAGGAAGCATCGGGCACAAGGCGGGGTACACCCTGGACACGTTGCCAGTCCATCGCAGGCCACAATGACAGACACACACACACCCATTCACACTCTACGCCAATCAGCCTACCATGCATGTCTTTGGAAGGAAACTCCCACAGCACAGGGGAGAACATGCCCGTGCATACATGCCCGTGCATACATACCACACACATGCCACACACATGGCCCCGGTGGGACTCGAATCCCGGACCCTGGAGGTATGAGGCGAACGTGCTAACCACTAAGCCACCACTAATCACCGTGCGCCCTAGTTTTGGGCTTGAAGCCATGGGCTGCGTCTCAAATCGCGTGCTTACCGTCTATATACAGTAGTAGCTGAGATACGTTTTTTTCCCCCCACTACAGTCCTATAGTAGGCAATTATACGGTTTCGGACTCAGCCGAACTGTCTTGTTCGCCGTAAAATGTTGAGAACTGCTGTGAGATCGTGTCCTGTCACAAAATGCAAAAAGGTGAAAACTCTCACACAATGTTCATAAAGTGATTAAGGTGTTTACATGTCTGTAATACACGTCCATAATGCAACTAAAACAGGAGTACACCACCTGTCTTAATTAGATTGTTGTTTAATTCGAATATGACCTTAATTAGATTAAGGTAAGTCAAAATTGCTGGTTACATGGTAGTTTCTTAATCACTGTCATGTATCAGGAAACTCTGGACTCCAGTTCCCATCAGCCACTGCACTGCACTACATGTCACATGACCAGTAGTGACCACCTGCACCTGATTCACGGTTCTGTTAATGAGCACTCTTGTATATATAGCCATTGTCTGCACTGCGTCTCTGTCTTTCATTGTCTTAGACTGCCGTCTTTCATGCCATAGTGTTTTGTTTCATGCCATAGTATTGTCTAGTTGTCTTAGTGTCTTTGTTTTGTCGTTTGTTTATTTAATAAGCTTTATATATCTGCGACTGCTTTCGAACCCATCCTTGATTCCTGACAATCACAGTATGGTCTTAATCGGGTCAGGAGTGGATTATTGTTGTCCGTGTAAATGCAGCTTTTGTTTGTTTTTTTAAAGTTGAAACTCATGAATCAGGCCACTGTGATCTACCATTAGCTCAAAGGGTTTTTAGGAACCTTTTCAGCTAAAAATGTCAATCTAGTAATTTCGCAGAACCTCAACCTGTCACCGGGCGAGCAAACGTTTTTCGTCGATTTAAACACTTTTTAGTTGAATGACCCAAATGCGTACATTCCACGGTTCCATGTGAGTGAGCTGAGTTAGATTAACAAAACTTGTTTTCGTGCATCCAACGTGATTTGATCGTGTATTTTCCAAGCACTGAATAAAATCTAACTTTGTGCTCCTATTAGAACTGTGGATTGAACCCAGGTCACTGGTGTTCTGTTACAGCCACGTTACCCATTCCACTGCACATGTTTTAATGACATTACTATCATACAATAATATACATCGTTGCGAGATTTCATTTATCTGATTGGTTTAATAGTGAATTGAGCACGGTCACTCTACATAATTCAATCTAGCCATTAGAAACGTTATAGCAAATTTATATATTGGCAAATTTAGTAAAAGCAATGAAGTCAAGTTTTGATGAGGAACTTAATATTTTTATGTAAACTATACATAATATTTTTCTACTTTTTTTTTTTTCAGTGTATTGTTGCTTCTGACTGTAATGAAATACATGAATTACATATCACATTCTTGCAGCTAAACATCCGTGGATGTATTTCATTTTCTAGTCAATTACAACAAACAGTCAAAGCTACATGTTTACACAGTTTACATCTATTTGGACAGATATAATTGCAGTTTTCTACCAAACTATTCACAGTTTCACACAGGAACAGAAAGCCTGAGGGGTAAAATAACAATAATTGCTAACAGACATGAAAGACAGAAGATCTAGTAGATGAAAGGCAATCGTAGCCATACCATTTCATCAGAAATATATCAAATTTAAAGTGAAATACTAGGAAAAGAGACTTCATCACAACAACACCGAGATTTAATTATTATTAATCATGAAATATTGGCAGACGAAATGCAAATTATAACCCCCTATTTAAGCAAGAAGGACAGAAGATTCAGTTCTAGTAATCAAAGGCAAAAAAATAGGTCTATAAAGATGAATGTGAGGTGCTGACTCATGGTGAGATCTGTCAGAGCCAAATTAAATCCCCATCGTATTCCTGACTTCCTCCAGCGGCTTGTCTTTAAAAGGAGGCTTTTTTTTCACAGAAAGATTGATGGACTAGGGTAGACCTGATAAAGCTGTGAAAGTAACCTATACAGAGGCAAGGCACAGTCTGATATTCTGCACAGGTATTTGATATGCCAGCAGGCTGTTGCCATAATCAGAGAACTGGAGATAATTTACAGAACAGTAAACAAGAGTGCCTTATATATACAGTGCCTTGCGAAAGTATTCGGCCCCCTTGAACTTTTCAACCTTTTGCCACATTTCAGGCTTCAAACATAAAGATATAAAATTTAATTTTTTGTGGAGAATCACCAAGAAGTGGGACACAATTGTGAAGTGGAACGAAATCTATTGGATATTTTAAACTTTTTTAGCAAATAAAAAACTGAAAAAAAGTGCGTGCGCAAAAATTATTCCCGCCCTTTACTTTCAGTGCAGCAAACTCACTCCAGAAGTTCAGCGAGGATCTCTGAATGATCCAATGTTGTCCTAAATGACTGATGGTGATAAATAGAATCCACCTGTGTGTAATCAAGTCTCTGTATAAATGCACCTGCTCTGTGATAGTCTCAGGGTTCTGTTGAAAGCGCAGAGGCATCATGAAGACCAAGGAACACACCAGGCAGGTCCGTAATATTTGTTTGAGAAGTTTAAAGCCGGATTTGGATACAAAAAGATTTCCCAAGCTTTAAACATCCCAAGGAGCACTGTGCAAGTGATCATTTTGAAATGGAAGGAGTATGAGACCACTGCAAATCTACCAAGACCTGGCCGTCCCTCTAAACTTTCAGCTCAGACAAGGAGAAGACTGATCAGAGATGCGGCCAAGAGGCCCATGATCACTCTGGATGAACTGCAGAGAACTACAGCTGAGGTGGGAGAGTCTGTCCATAG
Organism: Ameiurus melas; assembly: GCA_012411365.1. Lineage (NCBI taxonomy): Eukaryota > Metazoa > Chordata > Actinopteri > Siluriformes > Ictaluridae > Ameiurus > Ameiurus melas. Next base: position 33,485,047 of record CM022756.1, on the reverse strand, counting down.
GACAAAAATCAGTCGTACACTGCACAAATCTGGCCTTTATGGAAGAGTGGCAAGAAGAAAGCCATTTCTCAACGTTTGGTGTGTCGTTTGGTGTGTCTCCCAGGTGGCTTGTGGCAAACTTTAGACGAGACTTTTTATGGATATCGTTGAGAAATGGCTTTCTTCTTGCCACTCTTCCAAGTTCCAGGGGGCCGAATACTTTCGCAAGGCACTGTATATATATATTCTAGCTTTTATCTGTTAATTCCTTCCTGTTTTGTGTTCTCTTGCGTTTCTCTGTTTAATAAATCTTCTGAAGCCCTGAAATCCAATCCCAAATCCCATCTAAATATTTACCTTATCTTTGGTTCGGCAATCCATGACATTTTTTTTTTTATTAATTTGAGAACAATCTGACAATTCAAAACATAACTACTCGTCAGCCATTTAATCTAATCTTTCCAAACGAGATGGCTTAGAGGGGATCATTAATATTAATATTAAATCCCCTTAGCTTGCTACCTTGAGGAGATCAGCAGCACAATTTAATGTCCTCCACAAAATTTCATTCTGGCTAAAGTCATTTGAATAAATCACATCATGTCTATGTTTGACCCTTACCAGCCTACCTGTAATATTTTAAATACCTCACTTTCTTATTTTCTCAGTGTTTTTATCTTGTTAGGGATTGAGACAAAAATGGTTAGGCTTTTATCCAAAGCTGATTAAGTTAAGATCTTGCTCAAGGACCTAACAGAGGCAGCATTATAGTGCTAGTGGTGGCTCAGTGGTTATGGCACTGATCAGAAGGATCATTGATCATTATGCCAACTCACCACTGCAGCAGGAACAAGCTGAAGTATAACTAGCTCACCCTATGGATTAATTAACTAAGCACCGTTTACCTAATTTACTGATTCATAGAAGTCTTTAAGCAAAGAAATGTCAAATCAGTACAAATCAGTAAAAAAATATGTACAAATACTAAACAATAAGTATGTAATAAGTATGTATGCTTTTTAAAAAGTTGTACACAAACAAAATATGGACACAATGTTTATATGCATACTTATTTTCCTAAATTTATACATAAAAATCAGTTTGCAAAATAAATGCAGTAAGCTACTGTAGTAGACGAATTAACATGCTATTAGGTGCTGCTCCAAGCTAGAACATTTACTTGAAAAACACACTGAAACAAAAAGGGGGGGGGGATGACCCTCCACCTTAAGGTCTGTCAGTCTATAGCCATGGGTTTGTGGGATACTTGTACCCTTGAAGAGAATTTGAAGTTTCAGGATTTGTTGTTATTCTAAAACAACTGTTCTTTGCAAACTGCTACCCTTCCACCATTTCACTTTTCTCTCATTTTACCTCTGATATTAATATAATCCGTCAAGAATGTCTCAGAAAAGACCAACCCAAGCTAATACATCTTGGCCCTCACATGAATCAACTGTCAAAATTATATAAAACTGTCCACAGGCAGCAGTCCACAGTAAGCCTTATTGTTTACTTAGCTTTTACTGAATCATACAGACTATTTATCCTTGTCTAGACATATTTCTTGCTGTTTCTGCTAAACATTGCCCAAGAAGCTACTGATACTGACCGACAGTACAAAATCTCAGGGAAATGATTCCTCAGAATGTTGTCTAGACAAAGAAAAAGGAACATACTGAACCACAAACCACATGAATATCAGCATTCATTTCTCAGCGAAATACAATGAGAATGTTTTTTCCCTCACTCTGGCTTTAGGATTAGGTACTCTCAGCAAGTTCTCAGACTTTCCCCACTCACAAACCACTGACTTTGCATTCTGCGCGATGAGGAAATGAAGGCATGATTTGCATTTGTATAAGCATGTGAGATTGAGTCACATACATGAACGTCTTGTGTCTTGTCTCCATTCTGAGTCTTTTACCTATTAAAAGAGTTATCAGCTACTCCAGTTTTCTCATTGTTAGTCTCTGACAAATAACTTCGGTAACATAAAGACTTCATACAGCGGCATACTTCTCCAAATGAATCGTATTCGTTTGAAACATATCTCTCTTCATACCAAATGCTTATTAAACCTGATGAGGGATGTGCATTGCACTTGAAAGAACATAAATGCTCGGATAAGCTCTTGTAACAAGGGAAAAAAGGAAATGCTCAGTTCAGTCTTGTCGCCTATTCTGATGTAATCAGGCCTCATGATAGTGTTTGACAAGACAGCTGAGGAACTGAGATGTTAAACAAAGAATAAGAGCCGGTTAATTACCCGCTAATATGTGTTCCTTAAAATAAAGTGTTACCCAATGATGTGCTGCAGCTCTCTTGATGTCTTTGCTACTATAATCGGATAAAGTTGTTTACAAACAGTTTTCCCTCTGCCTGATCACTTATTTCTGACATTTTGTCTTGTTTTCATTTGTGGAGGACAATTTCATCAAAGATTATGCGTCCAAGGCTGACTGTTCATATATTTATCATTTTGGTTTTGCCATATAAAGCTCATTATAGACAAATGTTCCATTTTCTTGTGTTAGCCAAAAGTCTTAATCCAATGAAATTATTCGTAACATCTCTCTATTCGTTCTCTAAGCACTGACTGTCTTTCACAGAGTCACAGTGCATAGCACAGATTTTCTCTGAGTACAGACCACCAATTATTCTTGGCTGATTTTTTACAATGTCTTTAGATTTCTGTGTAGTTCTCGGCTGAAATAAATACATTTTCTGATTATGAAATGTCCGATTTTGCTCCATGGATGGTTTGCTGTGTCCTTTTCCTGGAATGTTAGCTTTAATGCTATAGTTTGTCTTAAAAAGCTGAGTCATTGATTGTTGAACATTGAACATTGGGATGAAATCAAATGAGATAACGAGAAAAGGGATATTATCGTAATGGTAAATCGATAGCTTAATATTTTAATAGCTTAATATATTGTCCACGTTAGACCTGACATAAATAAAACGATTAGTGGTATTTGTTACTTGTAATGATGAGCTTTGTGACGCTTAGGTTGAATGAATATGTTTTCACTGTGTTTCCAGGTGAGAGACAGGTAATTAGTGTCTATTCATGCAGAACACTCATATCGGGCTGAGCTAATAACAGTGCTTCCTCGTTCAATTGTGATGATGACATGCCTAATAAAGGGCATGCGTTTATAAGAAAAGTAGATACGTTTTCTTATAACGTTTTCATATAATAGACGTGTCTTAGCAAGTAAACGTTTGGAATGAAATCCCACTATTTCTCTTTATTTGATTGTTTTTTAAACAAATAAAAGGTTATTCGGCCTATTCATGGGTGATTTTACTCAGTTCGAGCACGGAAGTTTCTTATTCATTTGGCAGATAGTTTTCGTTCATTTCAAACATTTGAAGCATGTCTACATAGAAACAACACACACAACAGTACACATATGTGCGTATATATAATATACTGTCTGTTGTTGCAGCTGTAATATTGATTTAGTGAAGGAAAGACAGGCGGCTAAAGCACAAGCCTAATTTAAAAAATAAATATTAATCTTAATTATTCATCAATTCATATTATGAGAGATGGCTTATTTATCTAATAATTTAAACGAACAGCAACTTTTCTTTCATTCTCGGAAATAAGGTCACATCCTTATGTTTCCTGTAACAATGGCTGTCAAGTAGCTATCATAAGCTGTCATAAGCCAAATACACCAAATAATACACAAACCCAAGTTACATAAGAAGGTAAAACAGCAACACATGCATGTCAAAGATGTACTGAGCACCCAGATGGCTGAAAGCAAAATTCCAATACAGTGATGTACTTTTTGCAAAACGCACCAATGTCTCACACTTCCTAAGTGATGTTCATGATACGTATGCATAAGTCTCCATTTCACAAGTGTTTGATAAATGGAAGTGTCTGTTTAGGAATGGACAGCCAGTCTGCTGAGTGCCTCGACGGAAAAGCGTTCGCCCTAGCTTCCTGAGATCATAAGTTTATGACAGGGAGTCCAAGAGAGCAAAACTGGCCATGCTCTCTGCTAGTGTAAGCTCTGTCATTTAGAGACACTAGTAGTATGTGAAAGAGGCCTGTTAGCACTTCCCTCCAAATGTGTTCTGCTACCCTGTAATATAGTATGAGTAGCAATTTGAAAAAGTGCAGCAGTTGGTTTTAGAGAAAGCTTAAACAGAAGGACATCATGGTCAGGAGGGATGTCAATGTTTAGCCAAGCAAAGAAACAGACCTCATTTGAAGAGGGAGATCTAGTGTAGTGTGGCAGACCTGGTTCTTTAAAATTAAACGAAGACTTCTTTGTTTATGAGTTAGCTCTGTCATATCTTCGCAGTGAATACCCGTTAGCCTAGAATTCTCTCTCTTTTTTTAGTGTTGTTAAACACAATATCACTTACAGTAGTTTGTCTATATCCTCGCAAGTATAGCCTATATGATGTAGATTTTTACACTATATGGCCAGAAGTTTGTGGACACCTGACCATCACACCCATACGTGGTTCTTCACCGAACTGTTGGCACAAAGTTGGAAGTACACAATTGAATAGGATGTATTGTGGATGCACTTTACATGCTGTTGCATTACATTTTCCCTTTACTGGAACTAAGGGACCCAAACCTGATCCATCAAGACAATGCCCCTGTGCACATAGAAAGCTCCATGAAGATATGGTTTGCCAAGGCTAATGGGAAAAACTCAAGTGGCCTGCACAGAGCCCTGACCTCAACCCCACTGAATATCTTTGGGATGAACTGGAACACATCATTGCCTGCTTCCCTAATGCTCTTATAGTTGAATCACTATAGCCATTTTCCAAAATCTAGTAGAAAGCCTTCCCAGAAGAGTGTCGGTTACTATACCGGGACGGGGGGGTAATGGGGTAATAGCCGAGTATGACTCTAAAGACTCTTATGAATTATGTTTCTTACCAGAATTTCAATTCACTGTAAATTGGCTGTAATAATGAGGTGTAGCGTCGTGTCTACTTTAAGTTCCTCAGTAACCCTTGATATCAACATCATTTTTTAACACCGATTAACGGTCTTGGATAGCAAAGAAATGGGAGAAAGAATCAGAGGTGCCAATACATCCAGTGCAGCACCAATCACCCAAAATTCAGCTGATCAGCTTCCTAATAGTTGATGCACCAGACGTTCAGCTTGCAGCTACACAGCTGGGTATGCACAGCTGCTTGTTAAAGCTTTTGTGGTGCTTTTGAGTTTAGGTTTTAAATGTGAATAAGTAGACGCTAACCTTGAAATAGAATTAGGCATCAAAACTGCTAAAGACTTATTAGAGCAGGAGGCAAGTACAGTTATAGTTATCAGTATATCAGTAGATAGGTGTGTGTGTGTGTGTGTGTGTGTGTGTGTGTTCATTTCCTTTGGTTTGTCTCTCGGGAGAAATAATGCCTTAATGTATTCATTTGTTCTCTGGAGCAGAGTGATATTAAACTCTGCACAAACCCAAATATCAGGAAAGTTCATCCTCTATCCATCTTCGTCCACTTGACCTTTTCAACAGAGACCAGGCATGATATGTCTCAGTCAGAACTGAGACAGAATAGCCCTCTGTAGACCCCCTGTGTTTGTGAATGTGTGGATTGGAATAGGTATTCACAGATATGTAGTATTTCATCAAAGCTCTGAACCAGAAATAGCCAGAAATAGTTCTCCTGGAAAAGAACAAGTGTAGAAAATAAATGATGAAAATGACCACCATGTTCAATGTGGGTGGGAGATTGTGTTTTGAACTGGAACGTAATGGAGGTCAGGACGGACGCAAGTGCAGGTAAGAGCTTTTATTAAAGATGGGCAGTCAGACACATCCAAATCATGAGACAATAGCGTGGTCAAAAACAGGGTCAGTGGGTCAGACAAATGGCAAACAGTTCAAACAAGGCAAGGCAAATAGACGAGGTCGTAAACATGAACAAGGTCAAAACCAGAATAAACAAATACGGTATCAAGGCTAGGTAAGGACAGAGACAGAAGGCAACCGAGCGTATAATTCACAGAGATTTAGTGTTCGAACTGACTCGTTTATGTGTGGTGTGATTGTGTGTGAGATTGGAAACAGGTGTGTGTGTGTGTGTGATTAGAATGAAGGTTCTGGGAATTGCGGTCCTTGGCGGCCATGTTTGTAGGCCGCAGTGCATGATGGGAGACGTATTCAATGGTTTGCTGTGATATGACAAATAGTAAATAGTCAGGAAAATAGCAGGAAAGATAAAGGCTAAAAGAATTGCTAAAGCTTCAGAAACAACTGAATAGTAAACAGTACATTAGCCGACCTGTCTTTAATTTAGACTTACAGCTTTAGAAAATAAATCTTGTACTTGACACGTGTAAATATATAAAGCTATCCAAAGTGTTCAAAGTGCATCTATCCAGGATACAGGACACCAATCCATTTCTTCATGAGAAAGGATTTTTCATTCTTAGGCACTTTTGATAAGTTCAATTTATAGGAAATCTTCCTAGAGTTCCAGTACAACTGTGTGTGTACTGTAGACGTGTTTGAGTCATGAATCACATAACCTATGTCTATGCTATGAAAATTGGTTCCTTAAGATCCTGAATTTTGTTCTTTTACACAAGTGAACATTTTGGTTCTGGACAAGCTTAAATTCCCAGTTATACATGCATAGGATTTAAAGATTCTTTTGGGAAGCATATAAGACATTTTGCTGTACTCATGCAGACACACAGATATGTTTCGGTTAATCTAAATTAATTTTAATTCAGCAATACGTACTATATTCATTATAATGATGTATTCATCTTCATTAACTACTGTATCTTGGTCATGGTAGATCCAGGATCTATCCCATGAATATTGGGTGAGAGAGAGAGACCCAATATTGATTGAATGCTACACACACACACACACACACACACACACACACACCGAGGGCTATTTTGTATAGTTGATCTGCTTACAGGCATGTTTTTAGGAGGTGGGAGGAAACCGGAGAACCTGGAGAAAACCCATGATGACAGGAGAAAATCTACAACTTAAAATAGAGGTGTGAAATTGTTGTCATTCCTCCATGATTCATCACTGAGGCTCTGATACATTTTATCAGTGGGTCTGAAGAGCCTCAGTCTCATTATGTTCTGCTTTATTTATTTCTTCCTTCTCATTTTTTCTTTGACTTTTTCCTTGTCTGTCTCCCATGTTTCTTTTCAAAGATCTAACTAATGGAAGCTGTGCATGTACTGGAAGGTCAGATGGATGTGAAGTCTTTTACAGTATGTATTATTTTCATGGTTATTTATTTATTTATTTATTTATTTAGTGGGTTCGGTTTTTTTTGTTTCTTTGTTTACATTTTTTTTTTCCTGACTGTAAAAATGCAAACTCTGAGAACAAGGTGAATTTTTAAAAAAATGAAATAAAATAAAAAGCTATTGCTGGATATGAAGTAATACAGTATATGGCACCCAGTGGAAGTCTCAGTGAGATGCCATTATCATTTATTAAAGCACTAGAGTGCTCTGGAATAAAATATGACTAAGGTAATGTCTTCAAGCACACAGATGGAGTGCAGGTTTTGTGTTTTTATTAAAAGCAATATAGCAGTAAAGCAAAACAGCTAGGCAATAGTCAGAAACGTGAAGCAGGCGAATGGTCAAAAGCGCTTTTAATGACAGGCAGATAACAATGGCTTGGAATCGACTTACACATCATTTTGGCGTGAGACTTCACAAAAAAATGAGTGTGATTTCAAACAGTTCCATTACCTATCAGGTGTTGACTGGAGGTCATGTGATGAGGTTGAGTGCTGAACATCATAGGATGATCTCAAACTTATATGGGTCCCAGGTCTCTGTACAGTTGTCTACATAACAAATCATTTCAGTAGCACTTGCAATTAGGGCAAGTCATCATTATATTCATACATCATCATATATTATCATCATTAGATTCATACATCATTATATCTGTGCTTAAGTTGGTAATGATTCCATTTTGATCAATTCTAATAATGCCTCATGAAGCTGTATATCAAGTCAAGTGGCATTACCGTCATTTATACAGTATACAGCTGGTACAGTGCACAGTGACACAAAACAACATTCCTCAGGACCAGGGTTCTACATAAAACAACACAGGACTACAAGAGATGATACAGAACTACATAAGACCTTCGTTTTGTCAGATATAGCAGGTAGTGCAAAATAATAACAATCTAATAAAAAAAAAGCTATGAATGTAAACACAACATACTATGACATAGTATTCAGCAGATTAGCGTATACCACACAGTGAGGGGAAAAAAAGTATTTGATCCCCTGCTGATTTTGAATGTTTGCCCACTAACAAAGAAATGATCAGTCTATAATTTTAATGGTAGGTTTAATTGAACAGTGAGAGACAGAATAACATCAAAGATCTTATTTTTTTCACTTAGTACTGCTAAGATATTTGCATGTTTTCCAGATTACAAAATAATAATAATAACACCTCCAGGGTCGGGGGTTCGATTCCCATCGTGGCCCTGTGTGTGTGGAGTTTGCGTGTTCTCCCCGTGCTGTGGGGGTTTCCTCCTGATTGACGTGTCTAAAGTGTCCGTAGTGTATGAATGGGTGTGTGAGTGTGTATGTGATTGTGCCCTGTGATGGACTGGCACCCTCTCCAGGGTGTACCCCGCCCTGTGCCCAATGCTCCCTGGGATAGGCTCCAGGTTTCCCCGTGAACCTGAAGGAAGGATAAGCCGTATAGTAGATGGATGGATGGATCCTGTTCAAAAGTTTACACCCCCTTGGCTTTTAATGTACAGTGTTGCTTTCTTGAGCATCAGTGAATGTTTGCACCTTTTGTAATAGTCGTGTTCGAGTCTCTCAGTCGTCCTCAGTGTGAAACGATGGATCTCAACATCACATAGTCACTGCTGGAAAGGGATCAAATATGCAGAAGATGCTGGAAAAAAGTAAAGAATGTGCAGGACCTGGAGGATTTTTCTGAAGAACAGTGGGCAGTGTAACTGCTCAGGACAAACAAGGGACTCGTGAAGAACTCTCACAGAACATAAACACGGTTGAGGATCATCCAGGTGACGACACACGGTATTAATAATCGAGCGTGTGTAAACTTTTGAACTGGTTCATTTGTGTAAATTCAGTTATTATTGTGTCTTGTTGACTCTATGTAAACACCTGTTATGTGAAATAACTTGTTCAGGGTGGTATTAAAAAAAATAAAATGCAATAAATGAATCACACGCATGAATATGAATCACATGAAAATGTATCATATGTAAATGAATCACATGAAAATTAATTACATGTAAATGAAGCACATGTAAATGAATCACATGCATGAATATGAATTACATGAAAATGAATCATATGTAAATGAATCACATGTAAATGAATCACATGCATGAATATGAATCACATGAAAATGAATCATATGTAAATGAATCACATGAAAATGAATCACATGCATGAATATGAATCACATGAAAATGAATCATATGTAAATGAATCACATGCATGAATATGAATCACATGAAAATGAATCATATGTAAATGAATCACATGTAAATGAATCACATGCATGAGTATGAATTACATGAAAATGAATCATATGTAAATGAATCACATGAAAATGAATCAAATGCATGAATATGAATCACATGAAAATGAATCATATGTAAATGAATCACATGTAAATGAATCATATGAAAATGAATAAATAAACAAATGCAAAAAATAAAAAATAAAAATAAATAAATAAAATAAAATACAGGTAGTCAATACAGAAATGTAAGGGAAATGCGGTGGTGTTCAGTTCAGTGTGTGTGTGTTGTGTGTGTGTGTGTGTTACAAAGAGCAGATGTTTTTGTTTGTTTGTTGTTGTTTTTTGTAATCTATATATATTGGCTTTATAGAAAGTGTTACCATCATTATGGTAAGAAATTACACCTCAGGAAATAACACCGGCCTTTAGCTTTCATTTGGTCTCCAATTTTTGCTGTAGTGTTCAATACATTCACTCTGGTCCAAAATATTTTTTTTGCTTAATCCATTAAATTGCTCTGCCTTTTGCTTGCATGCAGTCTCATGGCTGAGAGTGTGAAATGAATGTAAATGCCTCATTTCTCCCTCAGACCCTCATCATTCTCAATATTGTGTAACCTTCTGTCCTGTCATTCTCAAGAATTTGGTTGCTTTCATCCCTATTCATCCAGGGCAGGTCTGACATTGATCAATTTTTAGCATAGCATTTTCAGACTAAATTAACCTTCAGTCTTTCTTCTCTCCTTCATGGAGTCTTTTTTACTCTTGATAATACCTTACCTGTTGAGCACGGAAACGTGCTGTACTATTAGTTTCACTTTGCTTACTGATTGATTCCTAAACGTTAACAATTATTAAGATAATGTTTTGAAAAATAATCTGGGACTTTAAGGGGTTAGTCACCTGTCCGCTACAGAACTGGACTGATACAGTGGTGTCCAAAAGTCTGAGACCATATTGAAAATTATTATTTATTTATTTTTAAAATAGAAAATAAACCGGTTTTAGAATTTGCAAATGTTTAAAACAAAGAAAGGAAATATCAATATCCATCCATTTTCTGTACTGCTTTTTCCCAGAGAAACTGAGCCCATTGTGGTGTACAATCACACACCCGAACTACGAACAATTCAGAAATGCCATTTAGCCTACAACACATGTCTTTGGACTGGCGAGGAAACCGTATTACCCGGAGGAAACCCCCGAAGCACAGGAAGAACATGCAAACTCTGCGTATTCAGCGTGGAGGCTGGAATCGAACTCCCAAGCCTGGAGGTGCGAGGCAAACTTGCTAACCACAAAGACACGTGCCCCCCATGTTCAATATCTTGAATATTTTATATTCAAGATTCTGCACTATTTCACAATTTTCTGTGATATTTACTCTGTTAACTGCTTTGAACAAAAGCTCAGATTTTCTTCATGCCTCTCTTCTACTGAAGCACGTGTTCAGATCATGGATTTGATCTAGAATTAATCACAAACTTGCCAGCTCAAGTGTCAGAAAAAGCAAAAAAGGGGCATGCCAAATCCTAGGAAACTCTGAAATTCGTGTCATTATTTCAAAGATTCTACTTTTCACTCGAGTTGTCAATAATATAATAAGTTGTTGTATTAAATTCGAAAATGATGCAAACTAGAAGCATGTTCACTGCTCTCAGACTTTTGGACCCAACTATTCTGTATATACAGTTAATAAAAAAGATTTTTTTCTCTCTCTCTCTCTAGTTACTAGAGAGTACAACAAGCACTGTTTGACTGTTATTATCCTAAAATCACCCCAGATCAGTTCATTTACCACTGCTTTGGCTTCCTTTGTTTGGTCTGTCTATAGGACTGACATCATTATTAGGTGGCATTTAGGGAAAGCACAGCCTGTCAAGTGTCCACTTTGCTCTAAAGTTCAATTAACCTCATGAATCACTGAGGCAGAAAGTAATCTTGGTGAGTCAAGGTCTTTTGTCCCTTCAAACAATATGTGTCACTGAGTGTCTTTCATTCATTAATACCTCATTTCATCAATCAAGGTAACACCATTATTGATGGAGCGTGACAGTTATAACCAGTAGAGTATAGGAACTATCCTGATTAGCTAGGCGGGCCAATTCATAGCATCCATTAAGTCTTTTGACGGAGCACAAATTGAGACAGTCGACACAGACAAATATTTGAGTCCTTGGCTGGGACACAAATTTTCTTTTAAAATCCGTGTGGAACAGTTTACCGATAAAAAAAATAAATAAAATACAGATAGAAGCCCTGTTGTTTTTTTTCAGCCATTCAAATACACATTGTCCAAATCTGTGTCTGTTTTACCTATGCTGTGATATTATCGATGGATCCCAAACTACTCTCAAGTAATCAGATGTAATCAGCCTACTGTAAGAGCTTGAGTGAAGGTCCACATCAAACATCAGAATGAAGAAAAAGTGTCGGTGCAAGATGGGCTGTTTTGTGTATTTCAAAAACTGCTGACCTCCTGGTATTTTCACACACAGGAGTAGCTAGAGTTCTTTGAGCAACAGTTTTGTGGGTGGAAACACCTTGTTGATAAGAGAGGTCAGAGGAAAATGGGCAGATTGGTTTGAGCAGTCAGGAAGGATAATGTAATACAGTATAACCATGTAATCACTCTTTGCAACTGTGGTGTGCCGAAAAGCATCTCAGCATTCACAAAACATTGAATTATAAGGTGAATGGGCTACAACAGCAGAAGACCACATTGGGTTCCGCCCCTGTCATCCAAGAACAGGAACGGAAACTTACCAAAACTGGACAGTTGAAGATTAGAAAAGAAAACATCACCTGGTCTGTGCCCATGATAGCCTCAGATTCTTTTTTTTTTGCTTGACAAGACTGGAACCACAGCTGGAAAGAGTATTGACTTTGTTTCATTTATTACAGTTTACTGCTCATTATAGTATTATTTTTAATGTAGAAACATTATCTTAGTGGTTAGCACGTGCTGCGGGGGTTTCCTCCGGGTTTTTTTCCCCAGTCCAAAGACATGCATGGTAGGTTGATTAGCGTGTCTAAATTGTCCGTAGTGTATGAATGGGTGTGTGAGTGTGTATGTGATTGTGCCCTGTGATGGACTGGCACCCTGTCCAGGGTGTACCCCGCCTTGTGCCCCATGCTCTTTGGGATAGACTCCAGGTTCCCCGTGACCCTGAAGAAGGAGTAAGCGGTAGAATCGCTTGGACATTTAATTTCAATATTTTTGAAAGCTACCTTCGCTCTACAGCATATCTACTGCAAGACTTTTGTACAATACTGTATACATACAGAGCCCTTCACTAATATTGGCACCCTTGGTAAATATGAGCAAAGAAGGCTGTGAAAAATGACTTTATTGTTTAACCTTTTGATCTTTTATTTAAAGAATTCACACACAAAAAAAATACTCTGCTCTCATGGATATCAAACAATTGCAAACACAATACAGTAGGGATGTCACGAAAACCGATTCTTCGGTAGCAAGTCGGTACCAACAATCTTAAAATGTTACTTAAAATGTACTTGTTTTTCTGCAGTTCCCACAGTACCGATTGTAACGGAGGTACCGGAGTTGCGATTCTTCCAAACCTGTAGGGGGCAGCAAATACGCGCAAGTGTTTTAGTCGGTCCACAAGTGGTAAACGAAGAAGAGCTACGCACACGTGTGTCTATGTTTGTCTAAAAGTTTTTCTATGGCGAAATAAGTTCAGCTCCTCCCCGACTCGTTGAAAGGAAAAACGCCAAGAGTCTTATATGGAAATACTTCGCATTCGATGCGGATAAAAACGGACATGTAATCGATGCCATCGTACACTTCAAACAAAGGGAGGAAACACCTCGAATATGGCTGAGCACCTGAAAGACACGCCCCCCGAAATCTCTTCAAACAGTTCAAGGTGAGTTTCAAGTCATATTAACATCAAACACAACTTCTAATCCTTATCCTGAAAGACAGGTCCTATATTATGTTTGTCTGAAGCAGCTGGCACCGTAGCCGTGAAACCAGCTAACCTTATGCTCCATGTAATATTAGTGATCCAGTTATTTGTTATAAACTATCTCCTAATGGGCCACCATGCATCTCCATTCAGCCCGTGTCCTGTTGGCTAAATGTAGCCTCATGTCACCAGATTAAATCATTATTTTAATGGTTTTAATAAATCTTTTCGGCCTGAGACCACATAAGTGAATTTAAACTAATACGTGCATTGATAACTAAAATCTCTCTCTCTCTCTCTCTCTCTCTCCTTTATCCAGTATCGGCCAGAGGAGGATGTCCACCAGGAGAGTCAGGAGCAAAGTCAGCAAACAATGACTACGTTTACATGGACAGCAGTAATCTAATCATTGACCTTAATCTAAGTACGGTAATAATGTGATTAAGGTGTTTACATGAGTCGCTTTTAGAACACTCCTGTCATGTTCCTGTTTTACATGTTATAGATCATAATTAGATGAAGAGCCCGCGTCATTACGTCACCGCGCCACGCCGTTCTCCAAAATTTCACGTATCAACATACAGTTCTGCCGCTATGGGACCGTATACAGTTTTCAAACGCTTTAAGTGCAGTTAATTATTAGTCATGCTGTACGTGATAATAGACGACTGCTTGAAGCCGTGGGGTGCGTCTCAAATCGCATACTTACCTTCTGTATAGTAGCCGAGATACATGTATTTTTCCCCACTACAGGACTATAGTAGGCAAGTATGCGGTTTGGGACGCAGCCGTACTCTCTTGTTCGCCGTAAAACGTAAAACTGCCGTGTGTGATCGTGTCCTGTCGCAAAACACGGTGAAAACGCTCACACGACGTTCATAATGTGATTAAGGTGTTTACATGTCTGTAATACACGTCCATAATACGATTAAAACAGGAGTACTCCACCTGTCTTAATTCGATTAGAGCTTACTTAGATTATGATCTCAATTAGATTAAGGTTGATGTGTTTACATGGTAGTTTCTTAATGAAAGTATGGTCTTGATTAGATTGAGTGGTTTATTGTTGTCCATGTAAACACAGTCAATAACACAGCCAACCTTAAGAGAAGCCTATAAAAGGCACAGAAAATATGACAAAAACCTCAAACGAAGCAAGAAAACTGGATAGGGCAGGTGCTGAATGCATATGCATGGATCAATTTAGAAAAAGCACAGATTCCAGCAAATGCTTGAGCAGTTCAACCGCGGATACCAGCTACCAAGCAGAACTTACTTCACTTTTATGATGTGACTGTTGCCACTATTGTTTTTTTTATAATGCTCAAATGTTTAAATAAAGGAATTAATGTTTAAGTATAATTTTATTTTTTTTTATTTTTTTATTTTTTACACACTGTGGTATCGACTTTGATATCGAGTATTGTGTACTTTTGCTGGCATTGGTACCGACTACTAGATTTTTAAACCGCTGTATGGTCTTGGCCACCGTGCCACAGCTCAGTGTCAGGGTTTTGGCAATCTTCTTATAGCCTAGGCCATCTTTCTGTAGAACAACAATTCTTTTTCTTTTTTTTCAGATCCTCAGAGAGTTCTTTTAACATGACGTGCCATGTTGAACATCCAGTGACCAGTATGAGGGAGTGTGAGAGCGATGACACCAGATTTAACACACCTGCTCCCCATTCACACCTGAGACTTGTTACTGTTAAAAATTCTCATGACAAGGGCTCATGACACCTTTTTTTTAGCTATATATATATATGTATATATATATATGTGTGTATATATATGTATATATATATATGTATATATATATATATATATATATATATATATATATATATATATATATGTGTGTGTGTGTGTGTGTGTATATATATATATGCAAAATTATGTTTAATATACAGTCTCCTAAAAAAGGTTACTATTTAGGAGACTGTAAGGAGAGAGAGAGAGAGATTTACGTTTTCAAGACACCATGCCTCCAGCATCTTTTGTCCTTGTCCGAGGGTCAAAACATTAAAAAGTTTTATATGGGGAAAACAGTCCTCTATGCCACAGTTTCCATTGCTATGGTCTAGTGCATCTACGGCTGCAACTGACAGCCAGCCTTCGTTTTGCAATTTGTGAGCCGATCCATGTCACCATTTTTTTTGGTTAAGCCTGACAGGGTTTTGTGAATGGCTCGGTCGTCAGACACTCACGGTACACTTAGGCTTATTTGTTTGTTTCATGGGGGTCATTAGCATCGCTCTTTGTCTGACCTTGCTTCTCCTCAGGTTTGTTCATCAATGGTAGCTCTAATGGGAGCATATCAGGCATGTCCCACTGGATGGAGACCCCAGGGTAGACCCAGGATCGTTTTATTTCAAAGTTGGGTTGGAAATATCTAGGAATCCCAAAGGAGGAGCTGGAATCTTTGATACGGAATTTGGAGAAGCCTGGATTGAACGAACAGTTGCAAGACTTACTAACAGATCCTGTGATGAAATTTTGGGGTTCTTGGAGACTTCTTTTTGCATCAGACGGTCTGCTCTTGGGATGAATTTACTGGGACGGCCAGTCCCGGACAATTTGGCAGTCGTTTGAAATCTGAGCCCTTTGTAAAAAAAAAAATTCCTTACAGTAGAATGATGTATTTCAAATAATTTGGAGAGACTCCTAGGCATCCACAACTTTTTTTCCTGAAGGCCTTAATGAACTCTCTAGATCTTGGCATGATGACACCACACATCTCAATAGCAAAGGGGACACCAGACACTAGATATGAGAGAGGTATAAATAAGACACTCACCACCTGCACTCCCTAAGCAGATTCTGATCACTGGCACCCAATCTTGAACACCCGATTCCAATTATACGTATTTGAAGGTGTGATAATTGTAGGGGTGTACTTACTTTTTCCATGTGACTGATCTGTTTTTTTTGTCTGTTGTGAAAATGAATACAAAAGATACGTTTTATGTGCCATTTCATAGTGCGTAAACATCTGCAATCACTGTGTTTTGTCTTCTTTGAAGGTTGTTGTAATATCATCATAACCGACATGGCTTTCCTCCCAGTTAACACCGTGTCTGCATGCTGTCCTTCAGCCACGGATTCTTAATAAATGTGATAACGCATGAGAGAATATTTGTCATACCGCCACGAGCTGGCAGCCAGAACTAATGACACCTAACACAATGTGGCTCAATTCACCACCCGTGTTTTCTATTCTTCTACGTTTTAATCAAACTGAGAGTGCATTGAGGAAGTCCTACTGAGGTGCGCCTGCCATTTAGATTACAGATTGCATGCTTTACAATGGATTTATCTGCAGCCAATGACTTCAAGGTTGACTTTAGTCTCCCCCATACACACTGTTTTGCAACCATCATAAAAGTCATTTATGGCCTGTGGTTGGTTTGGGTAAATTGCTTTCTCAGTGTACAGAATTTACACATTCCTTTTTTTTTTGATTTAGGAGCATTGAAGAGTGCTGGGTGTGTGTGTCTTTTTTTAAAATATTTTTTTTTAAAGCTGAGTTTATGTATTTATGTTTATTTGACCTTACTGTCAGAAAGCCCAATGCAAGCACTTGTATGGCCCTCCGTCTTGGTGTGGGCTGTGATGTGTGTGTCAGGTCAGCCATGCCAGCCAGACGAGTTTGAATGCCTGACAGGAGAGTGTGTGTCAGAGAAGTACGTATGTGACTTCACCCGAGAATGTTCGGATGGCAGCGACGAGAGAAATTGTAAGTATTAAAGCTCACTACTATCATCTAGCTTTGTGCTAAATTCTTCATCATTCGTGTTTATCGACTCTCTTCATTATGTTTTAATGTGCTCGGTTATTTAAGACGTGACGTGTTCTTGTTTGCTAACTGCTAACCTAACAAGTGAGCGATTAATCTATTGTCTGTATTTCACCATGTTTGGTCCTACTTTAATTCTGCCTGGGGATGTAACAACTGATACGTCAAACCCTTAGTAGTCTCAAAGATTCTTTCATAAGATTGTCTCACGACATTCAATCCTTAAAAATCTTTAATCATTTGATCATTATAATCTCCCCATCTATATCATTTTCAAAGATTTAAATATAAAATTTGTTTTCAAATGTCCAAATTCAATCTCTCTTCTCCGAATGATTAATTATATTCAACGTAGTATCTTGCGGACTGTGTGAGAGATATAATTTTACATTATTCGGAACATTAGCAGCTTCCAGTTTTAGTTCATTGACGGGATCATATGCTTTTAAATGAGCTGTAATGTGTAAACACCTCGGTTTATGGCACAGGGGAAAAAAAAAAAAAGAGCGGATCGCATAAAATGGCATATCATTGTGGAAGCTTAGAGATGACACAATGTTTTTATTACCACATTTGTAGCCTCGGTTGTGTCTTTTGGAAAAGGAAACATAGCTGGAATTATTTTTTACTAACTTCATAAATGTCTTTAAGTCATTCTGATTAAGTGTCAGCTCTCAGTTTTGGACAAATTCCAAATAAATGAAGATCGGACGTTGTCTGAGCCACCCTGCTGTTAGAATTTAACAGCCATTTTCATTCAGCCTTAATGTTTTTTTTATACAACATGAAAACAATATTCTTGTCCAAACCAATACATATAATAATAATAATTCCTAAGATTTATATAGCGCTTTTCTAGACATTCAAAGCACTTCACATAGTTTGTGGGGTCTCCTCAACCGCCACCAGTGTGTAGGATCCTCCTGGATGATGCGATGGCAGCCATAGTGCTCCGGAATTCCCACCACACACCAGCTATTGGTGAAGAGGATAGAGTGATATAGCCAATTCAGGGGTGGAGATTATTAGGGGGCCGTTATGGATATGTGCCAAGTCTTTAGTCAGACTGCTTCATCTGTGTCTCTTAAATTAGATTTGTTATGAGAAAATCCTTGTGCTTTTTTTTTTCTGTTTGGTTGTTTTTCTGTACAAACTGGATGACTTTCTCAAGTTCTGTTTTTGTCACAAAGTGATATATTACGCAAGATTTGCAATAAATACTGCTGTCATATAGCCCTATTTCTTTTTCTTCTTCTTGCCATGTACATACAAGAAAACATGTACACCATATGGATCTGTTTAGCAGTCTCTTCTTATCTCAACTGTTTTCCTCAATATCATTACTAACCTTATTAGCTATCACTCACTGTGTTGTTTTCTTTTACATTATCTGTATGAACTTGTAGTGGGTCATATGCCACACTCGCTTCTCATTCTTCCCACTGGGTTTTCTGGGTGTTCCATATCCAGTGGACCTGTTGTTGGTTTTCTCTCCTTAAATCTGGGCCTTTTCTTCACTTCGGGTCTGATTTTCTACTTATCTCATTACCTTTAGAGTAGTGCTGCCAGGAAACATGTTCATGTGGTTGATGTCTGAAGACAGACCCCAGGGTTAGGGTTAGGGTTGAACATGGCGGTTCAACTACTAGGTCGTTATCATCCTGTAAGAATACACATGCGCCCGTAGGCACAGCATCCTTGATAGTGCTATACAACCCACGGCACATGTTCCTGATTTGGTTGGAATGAAACTCGGCAGCCATATTGGTCGTCTGCAGATATGAACACTCCTGCTTTAAATGCAGTGCACATTCATGTATTTTAAACAGGGATGATACTGACCTAGTGCTTTAAGGTTTGTAATAGTAGTAAAACTTTATTTAGCAACTCTATGTAAAGCATCCATTTTAGCTTTGCGCTGAAAGGTAAGCATTCTGTTAAGTGAAAGAATAGGCAAAAGAAAAAAGGCCCTACAACAAATAGCTGTTTCAGAATCCTGAGTTGTAGTTGTATTTATTGTAAATCTGCTTTAGGTCCTATATTATATTTCATATTACATCCACAAGCCAATATCATGTAGGCTATATATATTGTAACCAAAGAAAGAACTCTTTAACACTGACACAAGCCACACAATTCATCATCATGAAACATGACTTACTGAAAATGCTAGCCACACTGGCATCCCAATATGTGGCAGAAATGATTAAGATTCAGCAAGGTCAATGTGTGCAGTACCAGCTCCTATTAATGATGCTAAGATTGATAACAGCTGACGAAGCAATCATTCCCCAAAGCTTGCTAGATCTACCAGCTTTTCAGAAGCGAGTTATCAGACCCCAAAACACCACAAACAGAGGCATGGAAGCTCTTGTGAAGTTATCTGTGAATAATGTGCATCCCTAATCCTGGATATGATGTGCTCCCCAATTCACAAAAAATCACCATGGACTACTAGACAGCTGCAAGCCCCTATCAACCCTAAAGGTGTATGTAGCGATCATCTCAAAGCATCACATCATCACAGCGTGGATGGCATCCCTTCTTATGATTTTTCTGAAAGGGGTGAGGCATCTCCATCTTCTCGGTTCACTTAGGGATAAGGCACAGGCTCTCCCCTTGAGGCTTATAGATGGACTGAATACTTAGCCCATACCACTTATTGCCACTCTAAGAGGACTAACTCATTTTTATTGAAATTATTTAGCGGCAGGCCACTTCAGGAAGTCTCTGGCATAAACATGCACTTTTTCTGGATTCCACAAAGTTAACCTCATGCATCCCAGTTGCCTGGGTGTGACATCTTCAAATACCCTTCTGATTAGTCCTAAGGAATGTTTGTTATCCAGGTGATTCTCACTTCCCCTAGTGGTTAGGAGAAGTGAAACAGAACAATAGTTATATATGTAATTGTGTTATAAAATATGTGGAAAATAAGCAATACTTTTGAAAGTATGTGCCTAGTTTCAATGGGTTGTTACATTGAATCATAGCCAGAGGAGAGGGGGTGTAAATGCATTATATTTTTTATAGGGATGCTCCGATCAGGATTTTTGCAGCCGAAACCGATTCCCGATTTTGTGTCATCGTGATCGACCAATACCGCTCCTGATCCCGATCGTTCAAGCTTTATATAAGTGACATGTAAGCTTTCTGTTGACTGACACTGTTACATTTTTTCAGATAAAGTAATATCACAGATGTTGCCTTGGTTACATTATTTACAGTAATGTTGCAGATTGTTGTTTTAATTAAGAATCAAATAAATAAACACAACAAATAGTAATTTTACAACGAACATTTTAATAGGCCTTTCAAAGTATATTGCAAAAGGAAAATTTTTCATTGTTTCTTGAGACCTCGTAATAATTCCAAACTGGTGATGATATGATTGCAGCACTTAAGTTTAACGTCAGTACTAGTGTGGGGAAGGCACAGAAGGCGAGTGTGGTGGGCCGCCTACCCCCTCAGACAGCCAGAGGGACCAGGTGGCCACAGTCACTAGTAGCTAGTAGGCCTGATCTAAAAATGATGATCAATGACAAGCAGGCAAAGAAGGGGGGTCAATCCTATCAACATTAAGCAAGATAAAGCTGGGTCTGAGCATCCCCTTCAGTCTCTACAAGAGACCTTTGGGGCTTATGGCAGCAGCAGATAACATCATACCATTGGGCCTATTTTTACATGAGACCATTGCAGTGGTGGCTGAGAAGTCGGGGTTTCATATGAGAATAAAACCCCTGAGAGTAATCAGTGTCACGCAGTGATGCCTACATGCTCTGAGTATTTGAAGGTGTCCCCAGTTTCTAGCCTCGGGTCACACTCAAGGGGCATCTCCTTATCACAAGATGGTAATGAGAGACGCCTCCATCACGGGCTGGGGTGCAGTCTTAGACAGCCATACAGCTCTGGAGGCCTTCATGTAGAGTGGCATATAAATCGCCTAGAAATGTGGGCCGTATTTCTAACTGAAATTCTTTCTTCCTCAGCTGATAGGTCACCATGTGTTAGTTGTGACAGACAATACAGTGGTGGTCTCATATATTAAACAACAGGGAGGGTTACGTTCATGTCCTCTGTTCAGGCAGGCACAACAAATTTTTCTCTGGTCAAAGGGCAAGTTTTTTGTATTTGAGTGCAATGTACATTCCGGGTAATTAGAATGTGGGGGCAGACATCGTGTCGAGGCAGGGGCTGAGGCCCGGGGACTGGAGGCTTTATCCACAAGTGGTGGAGTCCATATGGCAGTTGTTAAGCCAAGCAGAAGTGGATGTGTTTTCCTTCGAAAAAAACAACACACTGCTTGCTGTGGTTTGCCCTCACTCCTCTGTATGTCTTTCCTCTGATTGCTCTGCTCCCACAAGTTCTAGCGAGAGTTCGCCAAGACGGTCTACGTCTGCTGCTAGTAGCACCTTATTGGCCAGCTTGAATATGGTTCTCAGAGATAATATCCCTGCTAGATGGCACTCCCTGGGAGATTCCCATTCACAGTGATCCACTGTCTCAAGCCAGAGGGCTGAATTATCGCCCTCGGCCAGAACTATGGATACTGTGGGTCTGGTCCCTGAGGGTCACCAGCTCATAGGTTCCGGTCTCTCAACCAAGGTTGTGGAGGCCATGTTGAACACTAGATCACCATCCATGAGAAAATTGTATGCGCTCAAGTGGTGACTTTTTTTCTCGTGGTGTGAGGGACATCAGTTAGCCCAGTAAACTGTGCAATAGCTACAGTCCTGGAGGTCTTACAGGACATTTCTCAGCAGGGTTGGCTCCTTCTCCAATTAGGGTCTATGGGGCCACCATTTTGGCCAGCCACGCCCCTATTGATGGAGCCTCTGTGGGGCAACATCGTGGTTTATGCATGGTGTCAGGTGGCCGATGCCCATCTGCAGACCATGCATACCTTCCTGGGACCTTTCTGTTGTCAGATGCGCCATTTGAGCCCTTAGAGTCAGCCTCAGAGAAGTTTCTGACTTAAAGGTAGCTCTTCAGCTGGTCCTGACATCTCTCAAGTGAGTAGGAGATCTACGTTACTTTGCCCCTGGATGATGCTGTATCAAAGCAGCGCATCTCTAATTGGATAGTGGAAGCAATCGCTATCGCTTATGAGGCATGCGGTCTCGCTACGCCTCTGGGCATAAGGGCTCATTCCACTAGGGGGGTCGCCTCCTCAAAGGTTTTATCCAAAGGGGTACACTTACAGGACGTATGTGCTGCGACGGGGTGGACTATGCCGCACACATTCATTCAGTATTACAGTTTGTACATGGATTCCACCCCATACTTGAGGGTCTTGCAGTGACTTTCCAGCTCAGACCTTTTTGAACAGGCCATACCTTCAGTATGGGTCTGGGTTATACATGTAACCATGTAACCCTGTTCCCCTGAGAAAGGAACAAAATGTTGCATAGCTTTGTCATACTGGGGCATGCCTGTGAATCACGTCTTTGCTTCAGATAATAGAGGCTGATGACGTGGTTTACAGGTACCGTTTAATAGTCACGCAACGCACGTCACCTATAAATAGGCATGATTTTACACAGACATCAGATACCAGACGCACACGAGTGCGCTTCCCACAGCATCATGCTCACCCAACATCTCGTTCCCTTCGCAGGGAACAGGGTTACATGCGTAAACCAGATGATTGTATTCGCATCTGGTGTTTCCATCCAGCATTTTTTATGTGTCCCAAAATTTGCTTAAAAATACATGGATGGAAACATAGCTATTGTGGGTATGGATCAGAGGACACTGGCCAATGGTCCGTTAAAAACTGGCAGCTACTAAATTGAGTGAATATGCAGTAAAATAAGTTGATTGTGTATATAGATGTTTTTTTTTGTTTTTACAGTACAAAATTATTCTGGTTTCCAATTGTTAAGGTACCCATTCAGAGAGATGTGATTTTGAAGATGGTCTTTGTGATCTACAAACACCAGACCCAAATAATTTGTGGACTCGAGGCTCATGCCTGACTGATCCTGGACCTCCATTAGACCACACTGGCAACCCTGCAGGTATGTACACTTTCTTTAGGCACTTAGTAGAAGTAATAAAACTGTTTATACATTGTTAATGTAATCTATGCCGTCAAATGGAAAGAATGTCTGCACTTTTATTACAATATATTATATACTTGTACATGAAAGAGATATTTGAGGTACAGTGCCCTCCACTAATATTGGCACCCTTGGTAAATATTAGAAAAGAAGGCTGTGAAAAAGTGTCTTTGTTTAACCTTTTGAACTTTTGTTTAAAGAAATTCACACTATCAGGGATATCAAACAATTGCAAACACAACACAGGTTTGTTTATATATATATATATATATATATATATATATATATATATATATATATATATATATATATATATATATTCTCTTTGATATATATATCTTTGATAAATATATATATTTGATAAATATATATATATAGGTGTATATAGGTGTATAATAATTAAATATTGGTGTATAATAATTATTGGCACCCTTTTATTCAGTACTTGTGCTACCTCCCTTGGCCAAGATAACAGCTCTGAGTCTTCTCCTATAATGCCTGATGAGGTTGGAGAGTACATGGAAATTCATCTGGGACCATTCCTCCATACACAATCTCTTCAGATCATTCACATTTCGAGGTCCACAGTGGTGGAGTCTCCTCTTCAGTTCACCCCACAGGTTTTCTATGGGGTTCAGGTCAGGGGACTGGGATGGCCGTGGCGAAATTATGTGGTCTGTAAACCATTTTTGTTGATTTTGATGTATTTTTTATTTTAACATTGTCCTGCAGGAAGATCCAACCATGGTCCATTTGAAGCTTTCTGGCAGAGGAAGTAAGGTTTTTATTTAATATCTGTTAATATTTGATAGAGTCCATGATGCCATTTATCCTAACAAAATGTCCAGGTCCTCTGGCAGAAAAACAGTCCCAAAACATTAAAGATCCACCACCATATTTAACCGTGGGCATGAGGTACTTTTCCATATGGCTACCTCTCTGTGTGCCCAAACCACCTCTGGTGTTTACTGCTAAAAACCTCTATTTTGGTTTCATCTGCCCATAGAACCTGATCCTATTTGAAGTTCCAGTAATGTCTGGCAAACTAAGAACGCTCGAGTTTGTTTTTGGATGAGAGCAAATTGTCCAGCTGTGATCCTTGGAGATTTTCTGTCCACTCTAACCGTCCTCTTCACAGTGCATTGAGATGATATAGACAGATGTCCAATTCCAGGTTGATTCATAACATTTCCAGTTGACTGGAACTTCTTAATTATTGCCCTGATGCTGGAAATGGACATTTTTCTTTTTTTTTTCTTCTTCTTTTTTTTGTGTTAATTTTATACTTTTATTCTCACTTTGGATACAATTTTTTTTTTAAGTTTCATTTTTATTGAACATTTCTGCTGAACATTTCTGCAATTCTACAGAACATTTATACAGAACATTTCTACATTTCTTTTTTATTGAACATTTTTGCTGACCTGCTAAGCCTATCTAAATCGCCTTTTCTGTTCTGTCCTCCCCATCATTTCCCAAAAATAAAAACAAATTGAGCAACAGCAGTAAATATTCACAGGTTTTTTTTCTTTTTATACAAAGAAAAACAAAATTGAACCCACCCCTCCGGCTCATCATGGCTACCCATTAACTGTCACTGGTTATAAAGATATTTTAAAATTCAACAACAGGCACCAACCTTTAAGTGGGTAGTGTCTGTAACTCCATAAAGTAGGCAATAAAGGGATGCCGTTTATGAAAAAACCTATCTGTACAACCATTCATCGTATATCGTATTTTCTCGAGTTTCAGAAAAAACATCACGTCCTTTATCCGCTGAGAGATAGATGGGTATTTAGCAGACTTCCAATGTAACAGTAGGGAACGTCTTGCTATAAGGGATGTGAAAGCAATAACATTCTTTTGTATCAAGCTCAAAGGAATTGAAGCTTGAGGAATCCCAAATATCGCAATCAACGGACAAGGCTTTAAATCTGCCCTGAGAATAGTGGACATGATGGTAAAAAAAAAGCCAGACCAAAAACCATGGAGTTCAGGGCAGAAGAAAAACATATGGCCAAGATGACAGGGAGAGCCATGGCATTTATCACACTTGGCCTCTACATCCGGATACATCACAGACAATCTCGACTTGGACAGATGGACTTATACAGTTCAAAGTTTTAAATAGAGTCCAAGAAGAGCACAAGAAGTGGTAGTCTGTACCCTCCTTATAGAATGTTCCCAACACTCCTCACTTATTTGTACTCCTAATTCCGTTTCCCACACATTCCTAATTTTATTACTCGACCCACTACCTAGTGTCAAAATAAAATCTTAGAAATCATTCCTCTCTGATGCGGGTTATTTGAAAGCAGGTCTTTCCAGGCCTGTTCAGGAGTTACGATTGTTTGACTGTTTGATATTGTTACGATTGTTTGATATTCATAACAGCAGAGTATTTTTGTGATATTTTTTAACAAAGGATCAAAATGTTAGAGAGAATTTTTTACTGTCTTCTTTGCTCATATTTACCAAGGGTGCCAATATTAATGGAGCACACTGTATATCACAGAATGTAGTGTAACAATGTTCCCTTTTTTCACTTAGGACACTACTTGTTCTTGCATGCTG
Source organism: Ameiurus melas (assembly GCA_012411365.1). Taxonomy (NCBI): domain Eukaryota; kingdom Metazoa; phylum Chordata; class Actinopteri; order Siluriformes; family Ictaluridae; genus Ameiurus; species Ameiurus melas. The sequence continues at coordinate 33,459,178 of CM022756.1, read as the reverse complement.
AAACTGGAGAGATAGCCATAGCAGAAATATCCAGTCCATTTTTTCTGCCCACAGAGTCCTGCACGGTACTGTGTATTGCATGGCTGAATATTTCCACTCTTATTCTAGAACATTATTTTAATTATTTACCATTGTGTTTCATGTAGCTACTGGATTATGAGCCATAAGATCATAAGAGGTTAAAATGATTGACAAATGATTGCCATAAATTCCTTCATAAGTCAGAGTTAAACAAAACGTCTGGGTTCCGCATGTAACTCTGTTCTCTGAGAAGGGAACAAGACGTTGCATTTAGCACAACAGCATAACACCTTGCGTGGGTGACCGGTATCTGAAGCTTGTGTAAAATCATGCCTCTACTTATAGGCCTGCCATGATCAGGTGACGTGGCAATTAAGCACCTCGCATGATACAGTATCTCACAAAAGTGAGTACACGCCTCACATTTTTGTAAATATTTGATAATATCTCATGTGACAACACTGAAGAAATGACGCTTTGCTACAATGTAAAGTAGTGAGTGTACAGCTTGTGTAACAGTGTAAATTTACTGTCCTCTCAAAATAACTCAACACACAGCCTTTGTCTAAACCGCTGGCAACAAAAGTGAGTACACCCCTAGGTGAAAAAATAAATTTGACCCAAAGTGCCAATATTTTGTGTGGTCACCATTATTTTCCAGCACTGCCTTAACCTTCTTGGATATGGAGTTCACCAGAGCTTCACAGGTTGCTACTGGAGTCCTCTTCCGCTCTTCCATGATGACATCATGGAGCTGGTGGATGTTAGAGACCTTGTGCTCCTCTACCTTCCGTTTGAGGATGCCCCACAGATTCTCAATAGAGTTTAGGTCTGGAGACATGCTTGTTGCAGTACATGTTGGCATTCATGATTCCCTCGGTGAATAGACGTATGAGTGCTGCCAGCATTGCTGCAGAGGTTGAAGGGGTGAGGGTCAGCCTGTCAGTGCTCAGACTATGTGCTGCACACTGCATCAAATTGGTCTGCATGGCTGTCGTCCCAGAAGGAAGCCTCTTCTAAAGATGATGCACAAGAAAGCCCGCAAACAGTTTGCTTTGGGCCCAATTTGGACATTTTCACTTAGGGGTGTACTCACTTTTGTTGCCAGTGGTTTAGACATTAATGGCTGTGTGGTGAGTTATTTTGAGGGGACAATAAATTTACACTGCTACACAAGCTGTATACTCAGTACTTTGTCGAGCTATAAACTGGACCTGGTAACCCTTTTCTACAGTAGACCGAACCCATGGAGACACATTTGGCAGTAGTTTCCACGCTGCCTGATGATCTTTTAGTGACGTTAACTATTCCACATTCTATTGGAGGGAACGCATTGCTGACCAGAGAACACTGAAAACTTGCGGACCACCTTGGCGAGGGGAGGTCCTACAGTAGCACAGGGGGCTACCTGCCCTAACAACCTCATGTCCCCTGATACGTCCCTCTATGGCCCCTCAGGACCGCTCTTCTTTGCCTGCTTGGCCTTTATGACCATTCTCAGTTCAGGCTTAGTAGCAGACCACGACTGTGGCCGCCCAGTTCCCCTGGCTGTCTTCGGGGTTGGCGGGCTGCCATACTCGCCTACTGGGTCTCCCTCGCACTAGTGCTGGCCCGGGCTCCACTTGTGGATGCAAGGAATTGGCTTTTTTGAATGCCGCCATATGTCGAGCTCACTCAGCAAGTCTGGTTGGTAGGCCCGCAACACTGTCATTGTCTGCAGTGACCCACAAGTAAGACTACTACTGCATAGGCTTGCCCATCAATGCAACGGCAGCCTTATACGGTGGTCTGTGTGCAAAGCCGGCCCCCCTAATTACCTGCCGTCGATGAAGAGAGGTAGCTCGCAAGCGCCACCTCCACCTTCAGCATAGCTAAAGAATAATCCTTCATGGGGTTATAAATATGTCTTTTGCATGGTTTTTCCCCCAGAAGCCTGATATTTTGTCATGCACTTTTGGAAGACAGGGGAGTTTCTGCAGTGTGAGGGATTTACTTTCACTGGGGAGAAAAAGGCTCATCCAGCCTTAGTAATCACTTCAAGCAGTTTCTCTCTCAGTTTTTAGCACATCCTTCTGGCTCCTTGGAGTCGGAGGGGAATTATTACTACTATTTTTGTGTATGTGTGGTTTTTTTCTTCCCCTTTTGGTGTTCCATAGTGGAAGGAGGCGTCGCAACGCGAGCTCCAAAATTCAGTGGAGAGTTGAACCCGGAAGACAGAGCAAGAGATAGAGCAGCGGTCGGGCCAGATCTACAAGGCGCTGAAAGTCACTGGCTTCTCTCCGGATCCATAAGAGATCCCCCGAACCTGAGACGTCTGGCTGCCTCGGCAGCGGCCGGCCCAGATCCACGAGGCTCTGAAACCCGACTCGCTTCGGCTACCGAGAAGAACGCGAGTCGTGAGCCGAGGTGCTTAATGTAGGCGTTACCATGCGCAGCCTCTCGAGGCTGCCATCGCATGCTACACTCCTAAACACTTCACCCAGGAAGTGTGCACTATTCCCCGTGATGAAACGGGAGCAAGCCGTAACACACTTCCTGAATTGTGTCTCGCTCATTACTTCCCTCTCTTTTCTTTTCTTTTCCTCTAAAAAAGGGGATAGAAAAGTTAAGAGATTTTGAGAAAATATTGAGTAGAAAAGAAGCGTTTTTTGTCACACAAACAACAGACATGCAGTCTCGCTGAAGATAATAAGGCTGGCAGTGTAGTTCACAAGTGCCATATACAGTGGCAAGAAAAAGTATGTGAACCCTTTGGAATTTCATGGTTTTCTGAATAAATTTGTCATAAAATGTGATCTGATCTTCATCTAAGTCAGGGGTATTGACAAATATAATGTGCCTAAAAGAATAACACAAAAAAAATTCTGATCTTTCAGAATGTGGTGTCCTGCCGTAGATACCCTGCAATGTTTTACGTATTGTACACTCATGAACAGAGATGTTAGCCAGTTCCAATGATGCCTTCAAATGTTTCTTTACCTCATTGATGAGTCTTCGTTGTGCTCTTAGTGTCATTTTGACTAGGCACCCAATTCTTGTTAGAGTAGCAACAGTCCCAAAGTGTCTCCATTTGTAGAATGTTTGCCTAACTGTAGACTGGTGAATTTCTAAAGTCTTTGAAATCACTTTGTAAACCTCTGCCAGCTTTATGTAAATCAACTATTCTTGATCGTAGATCCTCTGAAAGCTATTTTTGGCGAGGCATGGCTCACATAAGCATGTGCTTCTTGTGCAGAGCAAACTCCAAATGTTTGAGGGGTTTTTATCAGTCAAAGTAGCTGTAGTCGACACCTCCAAACTAATTTTCTTAACCAGACTCTAGGTGTGCAAAAAAAAAAAAAAAAAAAAACTTTTTTGAAGTCATTAACTTAAGGGCTCGCATACTTTTTCCACAAGCACTATAAGTTTTTTTTGTTGTTCTCAATAAAGACATGAAAGATCAGATTTTTTTTTTGTGTTATTCTTTTAGGCACATTATAATTGTCAATGCCCCTGACTTAGATGAAGATCAGATTACGTTTTATGACAAATTTATTCAGAAAACCATGAAATTCCAAAGAGTTCACATACTTTTTCTTGCCACTGTATATATCATGCGACGTGCTTAATTTCCACTTCACCTGATCATGGCAGGCCTATAAGTAGAGGCAAGATTTTAAACAAGCTTCAGATACTGGTCACACGCACAAGGCGTTCCCATACTGTTATGCTAAATGCAACGTCGAAGTTCCCTTTGAAAGTGAACCTCAGCTAGCACAGACCTAGTGAACATACTGTAATGTATTGTAAAAGAATTTATGTCTTATTGATGGATACATAAATGTGTAAAAATTCCTGAGTAGGATTTCATATATATTTATTCACTGCAATTGTTGAGCAGGAAGGCACAGTGGTGCACAGAGCAGCTTCATAGCTCTTGGGTGCTGTTTTCAATCCTGGGCTCGGGTTACTGTCTGCTAGGGTTTCACATATTCTCTCTGTGTTCATGTGGCTTTCCTCTAGGTTCCCACTTTCCAAAAACACGCACAGTAGGTTGATTGGTTACAATGAATTGTAGATAGCTGTAGGTGAATTCTCCACCTTACACCCAGTTTTACCAGAACTGTTTCTGCACCCACCACGACCATGACAAACCACTTACTGAAGATGAATGACTCCATGGACAATCTTGAGACCTGTACTGGATTATAATTCTTAGCATGATATTTTATGATCCACATACAGTCCAAAAAGCATTGCTCATGAAAGAACATTAATATCCTATTTCTGATGTTTTCCCCTTAGCGTGTGCTAATTTGAGTGTGCTCATTCTTCATACTCTGCAGGTCACTTTCTACTATCACAATGGCCAGGTGGGTGGAGAGTTACAGGTTCTGGTTAAATCAGAACCTTCAGGAGAGCAGAGACAAATCTGGATTCAGACCAGACTGAATAATGAGCCACTTACAAAGCCCTGGATAAAAACCTCAGTTACATTCAGACAGGGCCAGGAGTTTCAGGTACGTGTACATGTGTAAATTTCCAAAGCCCCTTAGCAATTTACTGAGCAACACTTAACATTATCGCTTTATAGATAAACTCTTAAGCATGATTAAGTGAATCTATAGATCACTTAGTTCTGTCGAATGTCCTATGTTGCCTTATTTGATTTAGATTGCTGCCTTTAATGAGTGTCCTTAATTCAAACTGCCTGTAACATGGATGTTAATTTTCAGAAAACTGCATGAAGGTGTGCCCACGTGAACAAGGAAGAAAAGCAAAAGTTATATATATATATATATATATATATATATATATATATATATATATATATATATATATATATATATATATATATATATATATATATGTATAATATGTATATGTATAATATATATAAAAAAAATAAATATATATATATATATATATATATATATATATATATATATACACACACACACACACACACACACATAAGTAAAGTAATCACTTCTTCAGGGGGAACTCTGAAACCTCTTCCTTGTTTGAAAGGTGTATTACTGATATGAACTGAATTACAATTCTGCCTTAGTCGTTAATGAACTTACAGCCATAAAGTGTGCTGCTGAAAAAATCCATAAATTGGACTTTGACCCACAAAGCCTGTTATGGACTGAATTATGGAGGCATGTTAAAATGGTTAGCAGACACAATTTACCTGAACTTATCAGACTGTTTTAGGACTTGACCCTTTTCTTCTTGCTGGTTGTGTTACTGCTGTTCCTCAGATTTTAAGAACATTCATTATATTTGGAAATTAATGGTAAAAAAAATAATAATAATAATAAATGAATTAAAAAGTGTACATTATTGTGATTTTAATCATAAGTATATTGTTACAAAGTGGAATTATATTACAAGTAAAGTAACTCTACAGGTAATATTTCGTGGACTGGTGTTTGGCAACATTGATCCTAGCGACGTTATTGCCTTTGATGACTTGTCGTTTAGCCCAGGCTGTGTGTCTGCTGGAGGTAACACACATCGACACACCCCTAACATAATAACCTGATTACGTAATTATCAAACTTTAAAATTCAATTAGAGTTAGGTCAACTTAAAATAAGGGTAAGAGTATAGCTGATACTGAGCCTTTGAAGGAGATTAGGATCGATTCTGGGGCAAAATTGGCAGCTCATATATGGATACACGTTATATAGTAGAGTAGAGCATTAAAAACTTATATAATTATAAGAAAGGAGATCATAAAATACTACTTGGGTGTATTAAAGACAAGACATGGTTGATGAGTGCCATTTTTCATGTTGGAAAAGCCCAATTTAACTGTTGCTGATTGTGCAAATTAAAAAGAGGTGAAATAAAGATGAATGACATTTATAATCTGTCTCAGTTATGTTATATAACTGTAAGTTATCATTTTGGTACTGATTTTGTAGCTTACCTTTCCCTCTGCCACAGTGAAATATGTCCTCATGAGCATGGGCTCAGTCTTATTTGTCTAAAAATAACTGCACCCCATCTTTCAGCCTTAATGCTGTCTATTGTTGGAAGGAAGAAAAAAATACAGTTGCAGGATTTTGAGAAACAGGGAGTGATTGCACAATTCAACACAACATATTAACTGCTACTTTGATACTGACTGATCAACTATTTAATGATTTGCTTGATTTCAGGACTGTTTCATCACAATATATCATTATAATCATTATGCTACATTCATGAGACAACTCATCGAGTTATTGCATACAGTATAGTCAATTCTTCAATAAAAATGATCAGCGATAACGAATTAGATGACCTCTGCTGTAGTCATAACCATTTTACCATTGTATCCTAAGAGGTTGATGATATAACAAAATTATCATGACACTTTCTATATGATCTACATTTCTACAATACAATGGAAATGTAAAAAATAAATAAATAAATTAAAATCTACACACCCCTGTTAAAATGGCAGGTTTTTGTGGTGTAAAAAGAAATTAAACTAAGATAAATCATACATATAGAAATATATAGATAAAACATATAGAAATAAAGTGAAAAACAATTAGAAAAAAAACAAAAACTTACAATAGCCTAGTTGTATAATTGTTCACACCCCGAAACTAATACCAATTCTCAGTCTTTTTGGTTAAGACTCAGCGTGGCACATCTTGACTTGGTCATATTTTCCCACTCGTTCTTGCAAAAACATTCTAGATCAGTGAAATTGTGAGGGCATCTCCTGTTCACAGCCTGCTTCAGGTCACCCCATAGAGTTTGAATTCAGGTCTGGGCTCATTCAAAATTTTGGTTAAACCAATCCTTTGTTAATTTGGATGTATGTTTTGTGTCACTTACTAACTGAAAGGTGAAATTCCATTTCGTTTTCATTTTACTAGCAGACACTTGAAGGTTTAGCACTAAAATCAAGTGCTATTTGTAGCTATTCATGATTCCCTAAACTTTAATAAGAGCCCCAGTTCTGGCTAAAGAAAAACAGCCCTAAAGCATGATATAAGAGATTGTTGTCACATGCAAAGCGTAATAATCAGTACAATCAAATATTTCTTCTACTCCTTTAATGGTGTTGTAGGTCTTTTTGCAGCCTCCCTGGTAAGTTTTTGTCTTGTCCTTTTATACATTTTGGAGAAACGTCCTGTTCCTTGTGAGGTCATTATGCTGCCCCATTTTCTCTATTTGTTGATGGTGGCCTTTACGGTGTTCCATAGTACATTTAATGTTTTGGAAATTCTTCTTCTCCTGATTGAAACCTTTCAACAAGTGAGATACCACGCACTTGGTGTGTTCTCAGCTCTTCGCAGACCATCCTGTGATCCTATGGAAATAGCTGGTCATTCTTGGGGATTAATCAGAATAATTTAATTGATGACAGTTGTATGATAATTATTTTAGAACATGATATTGGAGGTGTTCAGTTCTTTCTGAGCACAGCCACATCCCTAGTTATAAAATTGTGCAACCAGGATATTTTCCTATTTTTCCCTAAAATGTTTGATTGGTTTTTTTTACATTGAGGGTGGAAAAAGGTCTTACATGATTTATCTTGGTTTCTTTTTTTTTTTTTTTTTTTTTTTTTTTTTACATCAGAAAGACCTGCCATTTTAACAGGGGTGTGTAGACTTATTATATCCATTGTACATGATATATAGATATATACATAAGTACTGTCGCATTTTAAAATGCCCATCAGTTTGTTGACACTTTTATTAAATATGTTATTAAATGCAAATCTAAAAGAAGGAAAAAAAATTGTCAAACTTCATATGTTCATCCGAAGATTTTTATTAACAATATGATCATAACAAAACATTTCATATCCTTTAGTACTTTTAGTCCTTTTTTTTTTTTAACTCTTATATCTATTTGCTTTTTCTCTTTATGAACATATATTATAAGTGCTCATTAAGGATGTAAATCTACATCTGTATTTCTGTAAGGGTGCGTTATGAATATGTCTATTATTATTATTATTATTATTATAAGGGTTATTGAATTGAGCAATTTTTACAATCCACCGCAAAATTTTAACAGCAGCTTTAAATCAGAGTTTGTCATTTTATTTCAAAAATCTAAAGTGTATTGTGGCATAATACATCACAATATTGATATTATATCATGTTGCCCAGCCCAAAAAGAAAGTATGCCTAATACGTTACATTCTACCTACCAAATGGCAGAGGGACGACATGCGTCCTCTGCAAGTCCCACTCAGTTCGACTGTGGGGCAGGTGTATATGTGGACCCAAAGCAAGTGTGTGACTTTACTCTGGACTGTCGTCATGGAGAAGATGAGGCCAACTGTTGTGAGTATTGTTTAATATTGTAAATCTGTTAACCTTGCTATATGCAGAATTTGTAAAGCATTAGCGTTTTCCAACATTTTATCATACGTTTAGCTTCCTCTGCACAGATTTAAAAAGTTGTGTTTATACATGTTTGTGTGTTTTCTACAGCTGCACAGTGTGATTTCGAGGCAGATGCATGTGGCTGGCATGAATTCGCGCCTGGTGATGGGTTCGACTGGGTCAGAAGCACGCCTCAAGTCGTCTCCACAGACCAACAAAACAAAGCACCTCCAAGAGACCACTCTACCAACTCAAGCACTGGTAAGCACATACATGCAGCTTTCATACCACAGATGAAAATAATAATTAATTATATATATATATATATATATATATATATATATATATATATATATATATATATATATATATATATATAAATATATAAATATATTTATTCCTCTCTATCAGGCCATTTTCTTCTAGTCCTAAAGAACAGCAGCAGTTTTTCTCAGCTTGCTTTACTCCGGAGTCCGACGTTCCAGGAGGCTGGCCCAGACTGTAAAATTTCCTTCTGGTAAAAGGGAGATCTTATTCGTATTTTTCATCTGTCATGAATATATTGATAGTTGAATAAATTTGATGCTTGATATTTTGGTCGTAGGCATTACAACGCTGGTATATCTGTGGGTGCAGCCAATATGTACCTGCAAATCAAAGGCATGGAGAACTTCACAGTTCTGTGGCGCACACTTTACCATCAGGGAAACTTTTGGCAGCCAGTGACTGTGCAGCTTGGCCGTCAGCGAAGTCCTTTCCAGATCCTGGTGTCCAAACTGAGCCTGGGCGTGTATGATGGAATCTCTGCACTGGATGACATCACATTTCACAACTGCTCACTACCGGTGCCCATGGACGAGTGCCCTAAACCTGACTACTTCCACTGTGGGCAGAGCCGAGCATGTGTGGACCGCCTCAAGCTCTGTGACCTTGTTGATGACTGTGGAGATGGAACCGATGAGGAAAACTGCTGTACGTTCTTGTATTAATATAGCAAGAAATTTTTATTTTAAAAAAAAACAACAAAAAACTGTGCATTGCTTACAGTCCAAAACAAAGTCATTTGTTCGTCATGTGTGTGTCACTCTCACCTCTCCTTTCTTTTTCAGCCTCTGAGTTAATGTGCAATTTCGAGGATGGCTTATGCAGCTGGACTCAGGATAAAGAAGACATTTTTGATTGGACCTGGAACCAGGGACCGACTCCCACTCCCAACACCGGCCCCTTTAAGGACCACACATGGTCCAGTGTGAGTGGGCGCTACCTCTACATTGAGTCCTCTGCCCCTCAGCAGTTCAAAGACACTGCTGTACTCATTAGTAGACCATTTCATCCCACTGTCAGCAAAGGAGAAGTCCCTCGGGCAACTTGTGTCTTCAGGTTCCACTACCACATGCTGGGCCAGTACATCTTCCGATTAGCTGTCTACATCCGCAACTATGACAGTGGGCGTGGCCAAATGCTGTGGATTCGTCACGGTGACCAGGGCAACCTATGGCACAGAAAGACCCTGTACATCAGCAGTGCACGGCCCTTCCAGGTGAAATCTCAGCTAGTTCCGACTTTCATTCTAAACATTTCATTCAAAAATCACCTTCCATCATGCAGATATTGAGTGATGAATAAATGAATACTGACTGAATACATGCAATACATACAATTCTGGAAGGCTGAAATATTATAAATAACACCATTCTTAAGTATGTTATTTATTGAATTCCCTCTGCATTTACTTTTTTTACTGCTTTTGATGAATCACCTATAATGTTCAAAAGCGTGTCATGGCTTTCATCTACCCAGATGTGCAAAAGAAGGGACACACACACACACACACACACACTCACATACTGTCACACACATACAAGAATAAAATGAGGTGTATACAGCTTTAAAAAATAAATAAATAAAAAAAGAGGAAAGGTTTGGAAATGAGAGGTGCTCAGATGTTTCAAATGTCTTTTAAAGTGTCGATGCAGTGGGTGTGTGTGTGTGTGTGTGTGTGTGTGTGGGTGTGGGTGTGTTAAATGATCTAAATCTAAAGGTTTTACAGCTTTGGGGCAGAGACCACAATATTGCTGATAGCAGACGTTGCCAAGGTTATGCTGCTTTAGAGAACATCTAATTATAGTTATCAGGGAAAGGACAGGGCTGTATCTGGACTGTCACAAGCCTCTCTGGCCTCAAATCAAAATTCATAACATCTGAGCACTTCCTGCGTTGTTATATAATTAGTTATATTAAATCTTTGCATATCATGATACAATGTTTTGTTTGACAGATGTTGCTGGGAGAAATTGATGTATTGTATGTGCGGTGCATTTGAATAACATGAGATGGTTCGACCAATTAGATGCAGAAATGCAGATGATTTCTCTCTAGGTATAATCCTGATATTCCAGATACATGATACAAACAAGTGTAAACGGGATTTTCTTTTCCTCTCTCAAATTTGTCTCAGATTCTTGTAGAGGGAACGGTGGGGGATGACTTCACCGGAGATATAGCAATAGATGACCTCTCATTTCTGGGCTGTGAGCCATATGAGGGTAAATGTGCCAATCGGACAACAATACTTTTTGACACATAATGGTCGATCAAGACTCTCATAGACTGTCGTATAAAACAAGTGTGTGTGCTTTAAAAATTTTTAAAAGCACACACTTGTTTTATATGAGAGTCTTGATATATATATATATATATATATATATATATATATATATATATATATATATATGTATATGTATGTATGTATGTATGTATGTATGTATGTGTGTGTGTGTGTGTGTTTAGGTGAACTCCCTTCATTAGAAGCCAGCACTATGACTCCTGCTATCACCCATCCCACATTGCCTCCTCATCACTGTCAACTGGGCCAGTTTGTGTGTGGGGCCTATGGAGAGTGCGTGAGCCAGAATCAAGTGTGTGACTTCAGACAGGATTGTTCTGATGGGTCTGATGAACAGGGCTGTGGTATGTCTGTGTTGATCTATCAATCACTCCCGTCCGTATCTCATTCACACATACCAACGCTCCTCATTCTGTCACTTTCTCTCTTGCTCTCAAAACGTTTTAGTGATGGCCCGGTGTTATTTTGAGGGCGGAAATTTATGTGGGTGGGAGCTGGATAGTCCCAAACCTCCAGTCCCACTACATGCCTTCCAGTGGCTAATAGGACAAGGAGAAACTATATATCATGGTGAAGAATATCACAGGCCTGTTAATGACCATACACTGTAAGTAACTCCATGTGTATATTTTATATGTATGATGTTCTATACACAGCCCCGTCCAAAAGTATTGGAATATTTTGAGTGGGGTAGAACAAATTGTGCCATGTTCTAAGTTATTTAGTATGCCCAGATGCAGTTATCAGGGAATGAAAGCTGAAATTCTGATCCATCGTGTCATTTTCAATCTTTCGAACTCACACACAAATGTCTTCAGTGTATAGCAAAAAAATATCATGTGTTTCAATTAGAAAAAATTGAAGTGTTGTCCTATATTTTTTTAATATTTATCTCTACACGGTGCAGTTTGAGTCTTCTACCTTTTATTTGAAATAAATTGTAGGCATCATCCAGTTTGGTTAATCCTTTAAGTTGTGCACTTTGTGTGTTGGACTCAGTGGCACTGCAGAAGGATGGTACATCTATGCAGACAGCTCTAATGGTGGTTATGGCCATGTGTCTGATCTTATAACCCCACCCATCACTGCCACAGGGCCCCAGTGCACCATGGAATTCTGGTACTACATGAGTGGCTTCACTGTGGGAACACTTCAGGTGGATGTTTTAAATATCATCTCTTGGATTAAATCAGTTATTAAACAAACAAAAACATTATACAGTATTATAGCACAAACTCTCCATTACGTTTATGCTCCTGTCCTGTGATTTCCAATTTTCTGAGGCTTGGGCTGAAGGGTAAATCTTATATTAAAATTCACACTGTGTGTGTGTGTGTGTGTGTGTGTACACAATACATTACAATTACAAGTACTAAATAATGACATTCTTTTGATCTGCCAAGTTTTCCATTTGTGTGTTTGTAGGTTTGTATCAAGTCCGGTAATGTCACACATGAGGTGTGGTCTGAATCTGGAAACCAAGGCGGCCACTGGATGCGTGGCAAAATTTTCATTGGAATCCGCCACAATTTTCAGGTCTGTATAAACATTTCATAAAGTTTACACCAAGAGAACAGTTTCTTGTTCAGTTACCAAGCATGTTGGAATATTCCCACAGTACTGTGACTAGAGTGCAAGAGTTCCTGGAATTTCCTGAAATTCCTTCATCGGTAAACCTGGCCTAGCAACTTCAGATATATCAATGAGTAACGCTTCTTAAACCTCTATTCTTTGAATCAGAGCATATCCTTGTTTTCCATATAAGTAAATAAGGTAGAAGTATGGTTCTACTAGGTGTAAAAGATGTGGTAAGGTGCACCTACTAACTCCAAGCCACACGATGGAGGGATAGATGAGTAATGTAGAGGGCAAGCAGCCAGTCTCACAGGACAGTGACCAAAAAGCAAAGAAGACACAGTAGACACCCCAAGTGTAGGGAGGGTGATGATAATTAGCTTGAGAGTGTCTAGAAGAACTCTAATATCTGCTTTTAATCGAATAGCTACCTACCAATGAGATCATGTTAAACTCTGGCATTTGGTAAAAACATCCTTCTGCTCTTTTCATCCACTCCACATAACTGGGGAATGGTACAAAGAAATCTTGGTAGCAGCCCCAAATAAAACCATTCCCAGAAAGCCAGATATAACTGCATTTGGTCATTTAGTAGCCAAGTTACATCCTCTAGGTCTATAGCAATAAGAATTCTTATTTTTTTGAAGAGATATTCAACTTCTAGTTGTAAATAATAAGGTATTGCCAAACCACAGGCAGCTTCAAAACGTAGCCAACTGCATGGTTGTTGCATTATGGTGAATAAATGAGAATAAGCGAAAAAGCCTTTAATTATGGATATAACTAGATCTTAAGGAGCAAGATGTTCCTACCCCCAGTACCAACATCAACCATGATGCGTTGTCCAATGTGCTGGTGCAATGTAAGGCTTAACTAAGTTAAGTGTTTGACTCCCTGATGCTAGGGTCGCAACACTGGATGGTACTAATGTTTTCTGCCAAATTAAGCTATAATCACTCAACCAAGTCTCCCTATCCTACCCTAGAAAGTCCTCATCCCCAAGTGCGTTATACATTAGTGTAATGCGCAATATGTCATTTATTTTGGCTAAACCATCAAAACAATTCACAAGAAATGTAGGTTATAAGTATATAGGAGGCAAACAAACAATTGGGTATTGAACAGTGCTTCTGTGCATGCTTGTAGCAGGTTTGCATGAGTGTTTGACTAAATTTGGAGTCAAATGATTAGAGCAGCTTTTTGAGTTGAAGAGATTTGTTCAGAAATATCACAACCATTCTCAACTGGTTCTTCTCTTTACATCATTAGCCTTTATTAAAACTAGGATGTGCAATGATTTAGTACAATGAAGTCCAATGAAGGTTCATAGATCAATCTTGTTAATGCATGTGAGGTCTTAAGAATAAAAAATAAATAAAAAGGTTTTCACTGGTTTAGCAGATGAGCATGCTAATAAGATGTTTTATCTGGCGCTTTCAGGTCATCCTCCGTAGTAAGCGAGGCGTTAGCTACATGGGTGACGTGGTGGTTGATGATGTTGAGTTTATTGACTGTGCACCTCTGATCTTCTCGGGTCTCCCCTGCACAAAGGACGAGTTTGCATGTGCTAATGGACTCTGTATTCCTGATGGCAATCTATGTGATTTTATCGACCACTGTGGGGATGGCTCAGATGAGAACCACTATATCTGCAGTAAGTAATATCACTCAGTACAAAATAAAAAGACTGACTTTTTATGTATTTGAAATTTTTATCATCTGTGGGCCATCACAAATGAATGGAACAACACTGACCCATAGATGTGTAAAAGGGGCGCTTGTGGATCGTGTGGTAGAGCGGGTTGTCCACTCATCGTAGGGTTGGCGGTTCAATTCCTGGCCCACATGACTCCACATGCCAAAGTGTCCTTGGGCAAGACGCTGAACCCCAAGTTGCTCCGGATGGCAAGTTAGCGCCTTGCATGGAAGCTCTGCTACCAGTGGTGTGTGAATGTGTGAGTGAGACACAGTGTAAAGCGCTTTGGATAAAAGCACTATATAAGTGTGCCATTTACCTTTTAAAAGGCTGTCTGAAAGTTTACCTGAAACACCTGGTCATTTTGATTTTTTTTTTTTTTATCTAAAGCAAAAGCTATTCCATATTAACTTTAACAGTTTTTATGTCACAAATTCCAGCTCTCTGGGAAAAAGTGTTGCTTTCACATTTTTTGTTCTCCATGTACTTTTTTTTTTTTTAATTGGTTTTGTTGTCTCATCTTGTCTTAGCTGACTGGTTATTGTGTGTTTTGTGTGTTATCTTGTGTCACCTGTGTCTTCTTCGTATACTGTGTATTTTCTTGTTTATTTTTTTTATATTCGTTCTTACTTGTTTCTAGTTTTTCACTGTCTAGTTGTTTCATGTGCATTATCCCAAGTATCAAGTATATATGTTTCTTATTACCATCAGGCACTTGTATCCTTGATTTTGCTAACTTTTTATTAATTGCTAAACTAAAAAAAACTATTTAAAAAAAAAAAAAAGCCATTTTTGCCTAGACCGATTTTATCTTCTATCTTTGACACCTGATTAAAATATAAACAATGTTACACCTTGCATGTAAACAAGTTTCTGTGTCTATGTGTTTGCTTGTTCATGTCTTTGTTTTCCAGAGGGCTTTCATGGCCACTGTAACTTTGAATTTGACCTATGCTTCTGGAGCCAAATGGAAAATGACAATTCTGATTGGCTAATTAAAGCAGGACGAACACCCACAGTGGGAACAGGCCCGTCGACTGATCACACTCTGCGCAACTCGTCAGGCCACTACCTGTACAAGGAGAACGCTTTCTCCAAAACCTCTGGAGACATTGCTCAAATCTCCAGCCCAGTGTTCAGCCAGAGCAGCAGAGAATGCAAGGTCAGATATCATGGGTAACGTCTAGTGTGGATTTAAGTGTCATTTTTCCCCAGAGTGGCTCAGCAACCACCTGGTGTTCTAACAGTTGCTCAGTGGATCACTTACAGAAGGGACAGTATTTTGGAATAATAATTTGATAGGTGGATAGATGGGTCATTAAGAGGCTGTATGAAGTAATTGGGTGAAATGGTGATAAGCTGGAAAAATCGAGGTTTCAAACGCAGTCTCTGTGATACTGTAAAGCCTCAATAAGGTATTAAACCTGGTTGTCCTTTACCTTTATCAGCTCTCAATCATTCTGTCAGAGAGCAACAGAGAGCGAGAGAGCGAGAGCGCGAGAGCGAAGTCAAAGAAAGCGAGGAATAGAGATGTGAATAAGTATGTATGTTAGCGATGAAAGAAAGGCTTTATCATGTTCTATACTGCCTTTTCAAGCTTGTTTGTGTCTGTCTGAATGCTGTGAATCATTTCAGAGGATTCTCTTTCATTTTAAGAAGCAGAAATCAATCAACTATTCATTCTTGGTATGCCTGTGGAAGAAAGAAAGGGACACAAAGACAGGGAGATATAGATGATTGGCCACCAGGAAGAGATCTGTTGTCCAGCTTCAGACGCACCTACAATACTAATCAATTGCCACTCTACCATCCTGACAGAGAGCCAATTAGAAGAGAGAGAGAGACAGAGAGAGAGAGAGAGATTTCTTTATATTTATCATTTCATAAGCAGTGTTATTGAACATATGCCGTAATGTAGCTATTAAGTCAATGCAGTCATTTATTTACACTTATTAAAGCTTCTGTCGATACGGTTTAAAATGCTACACACATTTTTAAATATTTGTCATTTAATAGGCATAAACCATGGATAGAGGGAAAAAAGGGGTTAGGGTTCTAATAAAATGTAATTATAGTCACATTTGATAAAAACTAAGATTTCCACCTGATGGCAGGACACATAGTGACAGTGGCATTTTCCTGACAACATAAACAACATATTTATAACATTAGTGCTAGAGAAAAGAGACAATTGATCTGGTATTATTGCATCAGAAAGCTTTATGAATGTACTTACTGCAAAGATAAATGAACGTTGTTGATTTAGTGTGCTTGAATGTTTTCTAGCTAGTCTAAATAGCTACGTTACATAACACAGGGTCGTACTGCAAACAGCACACGGCCGCGCAGACGCGGACTGGTAACCACTTCCGGTCTAAAAGGAACTCCGTTTCATTTTTTAATATTGCCTTTGTATTTAACTGCCTACTATATTGACAGCAACAGTAAATATTTTATAACAAAAGGTTAAACAATAAAGGCAATTTTTCACAGCCTTCTTTGCTCATATTTACCAAGGGTGCCAATATTACTGGATGTGTAATACAGGTTTGGAAGACCTTAAATTCTTCATAAATCTGAAAAGAAATGGGGGGGGGGGGACAAAGTAAACATAAGTACAATGCATGATCTAGGGGTAAGTATGATACTAATACCTTTTTGACCATCTTTCATTGTTGTAGATGGTGTTTTACCTGCATATGTCTGGTGAGGGCGCTGGCACTCTGAGTGTGTATATGATCACAAAGTCCTCCCTCTCCCTCCTCCTCAACCTCACTGGGTATCAGGGCAACTACTGGATCAGACAGGAAGTGCCCCTTTTCTCCAAAGAGCACTTCCAAGTCATGTTTGAGGGCAGAATGGGTCGAAATGCAAGGGGAGACATCAGCATCGATGACATCACTTTCTCGCCAGGCTGTCTCTTTGACCATGATCCCAAGACAAACCACCCAGACCCTCCGCCCACTGGTATGCTTTTATTCTATCAGCTGAATTTTTTTATTTTAGTTTTATTTTTGATTGTGTTCACTCAGGATGAGCCGCTCCTTTCCGCTCTATTTATTCAAATGGCATGCACCGTGGACTGGAAACCTTCTTGGTCCATATTGATTCAAAGTTAAAACTCATTTGAATGTCAACTGATAGCATTATACGCACTTCAATTCCCCTACCATTACTCAGTCAAACCTATGGCTCTCCTACATTATTGGTTTTTTGAACCAATATTTTCCCCCTGCAATACTATCCCACTGCAATATTTAATTCCCTCCTCTTGAGCTGTCTGTAGTTCCATATCCCTCATACTATTTCTTCATATTCTAACCAGTTTTTCATAACCTTATCACAGGCACTATTAAAGCAGCTCCAAATGCTTAATGCAGCCGAAACATGAATTCTTATTTTTATCATAATCCTAGGTCGTACAGCACTCTCAGTCACATCCCCTTCCCTTTTCTCGTCCCCTCCCTGGCCTGTTTTCTCTCACTGCATTAAACACTGATAAGTTGTCTGTAGTGAGTTTTGGGGTTCTGGAGAAGCGTCTCAATTGGTCCTCTGCCAAGACACAAGGTTATAGCGAAGGAATACAGACCGACAAATACAAGCCATTGGTTGTCGACGTTCCATGTAGACTGGGGTGAAGGAAATAACCATCGGAGGATGAAAATCTAGTTATAGACTATTCCGCCGTCATTTCGTAAGAACCAGGAAGTAGATATGAGCTTCTTTTTTTTTACTGTTTGTGTCTTGCAGAGACTGGGTGTTTGTTCATTGATTCTTCTGGACGATTCACTTCTCTTCCAGTGTGTTTTCCTATTAGTAGGTCTGTAATTGGTGTCCGTCTTGCCTAAATTGATGTACAGCAAGGCTTTTCGATGTGAAAAGCAAACGGGCCCTTGAGCATCCCTACAATTTATTTAAACGTCGAGTCCTCGGAGGCAGAATGAGTGAGAGTGCAATAGAGCGGGAGGTAAGACGTTCTAATTTATAGTCGGTTTTCACATTGATTGACAAGACCACAGGGTGTGAGTAATGGGAACCAATGTTCCTGTGATAGAAAAAGCTTAGGGCGTGTGTGCGTGTGTGTGTGTGTGTGTGTGTGTGTTTTTTATTCTCTGAAGAGTAACTCTGTGACTGGGTCTGTGTGTGGTCTCCCAGAAAACAAAGACTCTACTACGGCTGACTGTCTGTTCCTTCTCAGGCCGTGTATCTCTGCATTAATGTGTTTGGATTCTATAATATTAGCGGAGGGATCTGTCATTTTCAAAGAAAGGTTTAAACCCGGGCCGATTTAACGGCAATCTTATAGCTGCGTTTGTCTAAAATTCTACAGTCATCTTCATTTGATCTGTTACCTTAAAATTCTTTATGAGATCATGTTATGATTACAGTTTCAAACAAAGATTCTAATTTAACTAATAAATTAAAAGTCAGGTCAAAGTTCTGCTCTAAATCACATTTGCCTGCCATGCTGGCAAGTATGTCGTGCGAAGCTGATGAGGTAACTTTAGGTTAATATCAGTTCTCACAATGTCTCAATATATTTACAGTATTTTTTTTTTTTTATTAACTATAGAATTAAAGAAAAAGGCCTTTGATGTATTTTCATATTTGCCTATACATTCACATTTCATTCTTTGATGTACATTAATTAATCATCTATTAATCATCAGAAAAGTTCCATTCCATCAAATCTCTCCATGTGA
Source organism: Ameiurus melas (assembly GCA_012411365.1). NCBI lineage: Eukaryota > Metazoa > Chordata > Actinopteri > Siluriformes > Ictaluridae > Ameiurus > Ameiurus melas. The sequence continues at coordinate 33,440,227 of CM022756.1, read as the reverse complement.
GGGTCCAATTCTGAACCATAAAGCATTTATTCAGTGGTTGTCAGTTTTCTAGTTTTTCCAGAACATCAAGTAAGTCTGAATATTAGCTCTAAAGAATGTCATTTGGAACGAGGTTTTTTGACCATAACTAGCTAAGAAGACACTGAGGTCCAGACCTTGGTACTTTGTTTTACTGGGGTTTGTTTACATCTCATGTCGCTTGTCTCCAGCTGTCGATTTCAGTATGGAAACGGTAATGTCCTGATAATATGGTGGCGGATTGTATTCTACTATGCGGAAAAACTCGCGGTCCACGATCCAATCGGCAATGATCTTGGTATTGTGGTACAGTATTAACCGTATATTAACTCGGCGATATTTCTGCAGTGTGAACGTCACTCAAATTTAGATCCTACTTACGGCCCTGACTCATACAAAGTTAGCCAAAGAAATAACTGACTACACAGTGCACATGTTTATTTGAGGTATGGTGATAAATTAGCTTTATCAATGTGTGAAGTAAAGATTACTTGCAGTTGTTACAACTGCACGTTGTTACGGGCGGCTGTGGTGCAGGTGGTAGAGCGGGTTGTCCACTAATCGTAGGGTTGGCGGTTCGATTCCCGGCCCGGGTGACTCCACATGCCGAAGTGCCCTTGGACAAGACACTGAATCACATGCATGAATATGAATCACATGAAAATGTATCATATGTAAATGAATCACATGAAAATTAATTACATGTAAATGAATCACATGTAAATGAATCACAAGCATGAATATGAATTACATGAAAATGAATCATATGTAAATGAATCACATGCATGAAAATGAATCACATGCATGAAAATTAATCACATGAATATGAATCACATGAAAATGTATCATATGTAAATGAATCACATGAAAATTAATTACATGTAAATGAATCACAAGCATGAATATGAATCATATGTAAATGAATCACATGAAAATGAATCACATGAAAATTAATCATATGAAAATGAATAAATAAACAAAGGCAAAAAAAAAAAAAAAAAAGACACTGAACACACATGCGCCTTGCATGGCGGCTCTGCTACCGTTGGTGTGTGTGAGTGTGTGTGTGAATGAGACACAGTGTAAAGCTATATAAGTGCACATTTACCATTTACAACGTACAATGATACAATATTTATACAGGAACTTCTTAGTCTTCTAAAACTTCTTAGTCAACTGTACTTTTTTAAGCAATTTTAATTAGCAATTTTAATTTAATATAGTATTTAAAATGGATAAATCAACAAAGAGTAAAACAGTTTTTATCTGATTAATAAATCAGAATCATTTTCTTCCTAATGCCCTGTTGGCATGCTGCGTGCCTAATTATTTTTTATCTGTTGTGAATATTGTTTGTTTGATTATTGAAATGTAATGGTAGCGCATATGCTCACAAAGGAGTATGAATTATGTTCACATCTTAATGGCTGAACGTTGGATATTGACTGGATTACTAAAGTCCTCCATGTGTTAGTATCTCTACTGGTTCCAGACATGCTAATGAGATGACGTGATGGGTTTCACAGGTGGGTTGAGAATTTTGAAGTCTGACACTATACCTGATTTGAAGCAGACATCTCTAGTCAGGGTGCATGAGGCCATGTGGATTTGATCAGCATCACATCACACATCAGATTCAGGCTCGGGGATTTAGATATGTTCACTTTTTTTCTGGAGAAACTAGAGAGATTCCCTGATGAGCGATATGATTCACACATCCCTTTCAGCTTTGTCACAGAATTTTATTTTTGACTTATCTGATGAAAGTGTGTGTGTGTGTGTGTGTGTGTGTAGATGTGATCTTGCACATACCTGAACATGCACAGTGACGTGCAGGTTTGTCTTTTTTGGCTTTGTTAGTGTTGACATGGAGAGACAAAAAATCCTTCTTCTAGGACTAAGCGTTGTACAGAAGATAAAAAAAAACAAAAAAAAAACAAAACAATGATGAGTGGAATGTTGTATAAAGAGGTCCTCTCTGGCCTTGAGCTCTCCATGGGAAGAAAAGATGATTGAATTTATTCGTTCTTTACATCACTAATTACAGAAACCTCCCCTCTTCCTCACGGCTCATCACCCCTTTAATACGCCGAAATTCCCACAAGCAGAGATCTACATACACGCGGTCTGCTTTTCTCCCATTCATCTTTCCCATTTGTATACTTTTTCTTAAATCATACTTTATTTGTGTTTGTTTGTTCTCAGACTTCAGCCCACTAGGTTTACTTCGGTGTGATAACGGGGAGTACTACAAACCAGAGCAACTCTGTGATTTCATTGACAACTGTGGGGACAACAGTGATGAGAAGAACTGCGGGACTTCCTGCTCGTTCGAGGACGGACATTGTGGCTGGAAGAGTTCTCATGCAGACAATTTTGATTTAATGCTGGGCACTGGCTCCTCCCAGAGCATCAGACCACCATATGATCACACTCTGATGAATGAAAATGGTAGGAAGAGGGTCCTGAGATGTTTCACACGTGCATACCATACAGATATCTGAACTATATGTGCATAGGCTGCATCTACACTGTGGGCCTTGATGTACAATTTTGATCTTTTCACACGGATGTATATCTTAAATATATACTTATATATTGCCCTAATTGTTTACTGGGACTGATTGCGGTTCAATTTGGTGGGGAATCATTTTTCAATTGCGTTGGGTTTGTCAGGCGCTGATCTTGAACATCATCTTCGTCTGGCGGCCAATCTAAAGTTCGCCTCCATCATTTAGCCTTTATTTTGGATAGCTTTGGGGCCTCAGTTAAGTGTCAATCTGCTGATAAAGATTTGGTTTAATCTTATGCCATCATCAATGGTTGGGTGATGCAGTTGTTAGGCGATGACAACAACGGTTTCGTTGATGGTAATCCATTTGCTCGTTGATCGTATAATCCTGAACTCAAAATAAATATCTGATCAGTGTCTTCTCAGCCTTCTTTGGCAGGTGGGTCAGGGATCAGGTCAGCAACAGGGTCATCGTCTCTTCTTCAAGGTGAACTTCGGAGTAAGTCCTGTGGCTGAGCCAGTCTTGATTCCAGGGTTTGGACACCGTGTGGAGTGCAGTGCAGATAGACACAATGGTGTGATCTCGCCCATGGTGTGAGCAGTGTTTGTGGGAGGAAATCTTTGGTTGGGACCTCAGGACTGACTGAAAATCGCGGACATCTAGACAGTGGTTTTGTCGGTATGAGACCTGATTGGCGATCATTCTGGGCTTTCTCCTCGGTCATTACATTATTGTTGCTGGGATAGTCGCTGGTGATGTTCTTATAGTAGATCATCATTTTCTTTGATCTTTTCCATCGATGGCAGAACTCTGGATCAGTCCATCATTACCTGTATGGGGAGGCAAACTGGTCGTAATCATAACTGTTTCAGTCCTGATGTTGCTTGGTTTCATTGCGATATTCATACCGTTTGAAACCAATATTGTGTGTGTTTGTTTCAAACAGGCAATTACTCGCCTTCGTTGTGGATTCCCGGTTCCTGGGCCCTCAGCCGTTCGGACGATTACGTCTGGTGACATGGCGACGTAACGCCGGCAAACCAAAAAAGAACAACGATGCGCTGGATACGTTTCAATCCGCCGGTTAACGGTTGGCGTCAGGTGCGGATGATCGTTTCGCCACCATGGTTCTGGATGTTCGTGTTGGAGGAATAACGAACTGGTTGTGCGTAACAGCCGGTCCATCGTATTCTTCGTGCGTCCGAAATGAACATCGGGTCTCTAACCGTACGGTTAGGACATGATGGCGAGACATATTACCCTAATGGTCTCCCGTTGTATGCGTTTGATCTTGAATATGGTCTGAGGATCTTAAAAGCAACTTTGCCGGTCAGTTTGTGCCATCTGCTGTGCAACTTGCTAATGTTTCTGATTTTAAACACCAGAACAACTGCTCTGAAGCCCCTTACAGTTAAGATGAGCATGGTGCTGTCTGCTTACATGTGTGTGTGTGTGTGTGTGTGTGTGTTTGTATTCGTCTTATATGACAGGTTTATAAACATGGACCTCAAATGATCATTTGTTTGTTTTACCTTGATTATTCAATAGATAACAAACTAAGTTGTTTTCAGTGGCATCCATGAGACAATAATGACTCCCATCGGATAATTAGCTTGGTCACTCGCCTCTGCCTATTCTCTTTCCTCTTTAATATCCGCTCAATCAGAAACTGCAGGTGCCTTGGACTTGCCAGATCACAAGCGGTGTCCGATGTGACGTCGGGTGTGGCGGCAATTCTTCGATTCGTCGCGGGTCTCGTTTACGAAACAGGCATCACGTTGCGATTCGCCAATTCAAGTAGTTCCTCAAAACCTGCCAGGTTTCGCCATCGCCTGCGTGAAATAGATCGGCGACCGTGATCGTTTGTTTCTGCTGCGATCTGTCCCGCGAGCATGAGCACAGCCGTCAGTTGCTGGACGTCTGCACCGCCGTTGCGCCAGTTATCTGGTTGCAGTTGGTTGATTAAAATAACTGCTGAAGGCGGCACTCACTGATGCAACGGCATTGATTGATCGGTTGATCTTCCGATGCTTCAATCTAATAAATGCTCGGTCGCGATATTTTCAATGGACAGTTAAAACCGGACTGGCATGTGGCCTTTAGCGGGGAATGAGATGATAATGTCATGCTGCGGCCCGCGTTTCCTGCAGCGATTTCAGGCGCGCTGCGCGGCAACGCCTCGGGTGGTGGTGGTTTTCTGGTGGCGTCGTGCGCTGGGCGGCAGGTGTTCGACAGACTGCGCAGGTGCCTGCTGTACGCTAAACGTGCTGTGGTGTTCGCCAGACCGGTTAACCGGCAGATCGCCAGCTGGCGCCGCGTTCGCTGCCCGGGTGTCACTGGATGGCTCTTGCCAGTACTAATATATAATCTGGCGTATGAGTTTGAATATGCGACTCTTTGATCCATTAATTCTAATGGCTGTAATGCATTTGAATTTGTTAGTATAACTTCAACACTTCAATATGGTCCTTCATTGATGGATGTTTGAATGGATAATCTTTCAACCCAGGTTTGTTTTCTCTTCAATGAGATGGTTACAATATATTAAAGACTGTTTCATAGTTCTCGGACTTTATAATTATTGTATGTATTTAAAATTGGTTTGGGAAACATCTTGGAACTCTGACAACATTCATCTTGGACACCATCACTCTTGTGTGTGTATGTGATGAGGCACTGGGTGAAACTTCATTATTTATACAAAAAATCCTCCGTATGATTGCCATTTCCTTGTAAACAGACACAAAGTCGTCTCTCGCGCTCATGAACTCATGTACACATCTGTCGTGATGGTGTTAACTCATTAACACATCTGGTGTTGTGCGTGTAATCGCATGTCCACTGCAACCAGCGGCAGCTTCCCGATCCAGCCATGAGAATGAGTGTTAATTTCTCGCATGTATGGAGACGTTTGAGACATCCTGTCCAATTGAAAAACCCTATTGTTTCTGGTAGTATATGTTTGTTTAGCATCTATGGAAGGAGTCTTGCGTGTCCATGCCTTTGTAGCGGTCAGTAAGTTTCCAGACACAGGAGAGTCTTCAGGACAGAGGAGTATATGGTTTCCGGTTTCTCAGTCACGTGTCAAGCTGCATCTCACTCACTTTAAGAGCGAGGGTAAAAGAGAGAGGTCGGTGATGTAACGACTGTTTAGAACTACTATCATGCAAAGAAGAAGCCATATGTGAACATGATCCAGAAACGCCGCCATCTTCTCTGGGCAAAAGTTTATTTAAACTGGACTGAGGCAAAGTGGAAAGCTGTTCTGTGGTCAGACGAATCGAAATTTAAATTCTTTTTGGGAACCATGGTCTCCGCGTCCTCTAAATTAAAGAGGACTAAAGAGGAGAGGGACCGTCTGGGTTTTTATCGG